>JAHZNG010001518.1:0-19477 GCA_027744375.1 Orchesellides sinensis | reverse complement strand
TAAAAATGTATCAATTTTGCGTACGAAACAACCATATTTGTCAAGAATCTGAAAGCGTATGCATAAATTAAATTTTGCGTAAAGAAACACCATTTTGGAGGATCCAAAAACCCCACCCAATATTTTTGCCCCTTAGAAATTAAATAATTTTGTCCCAATTAAGGCATATACAAATATATTTTCCCAATGCCCCGAAGAACATATAGTTATGTCCCTGTATCACTAATTAAAATTAAAAAATCGATTTCTCAAATTGCTCAGGATGGATTTAAAACGCTCAGGGTCGAAAAATTTGTTTTTGAATCTAGTTTCATAATCTGATTTTTAATTAGCGTTCAATTAATTTTAAAGGTTATTATGGGACACAGGACATATATTAAGGTCCTTCGGGGCATATATATATATGTTCCCATATTCAAAATAAATCTTTTAATTTCTAAGGGGGATAAATATATACCCCTCCGGACATATATTTATATTCCTGCAGGGACATATATATATGGTCCAGGAGGATATATTTATGGTCTGAACGCAGACTGACCGTTTTTAAGTAACTTTAGAATAAATATAGGGCATATGAGTTTATGCATTTAAGTTATCAAGATAATATATACATGAGTTCTGTACCATACATAATTTATATTTAGCATGCCGGTCGCCTTTTAGCTCTCATCTTTATGTTACGATTATGTTAGCAAAGTTAGCATAGGTATTATGTTATATTTGCTTTCCTATTTTGACAATCCATTGCTATCAGTGCAGTACCAGCTTAGAAAATATTGAATATATAGTAGATAGCAAGCCATCAGGCCATATTTTGGAGCAATTGTTTGTTTGCAAACCAAACGTTGAAGAATATACTAAAAGAAAGGCTGTGTTATATATTGGAATATTGCAAATGAATATCAAATGTAAATTATACTTTCTTCAAACCGGAGAAAACTGCCCAAAACTGAGACAGTCCGTCATTTCCCATGAATATAAGGCTAGACAGCCCAAATATAAATTTCGACAAAGGGAAAGGAAACGCACTAATGGATTTGATACAAACACATAAACTATGTTTTGATAGTATTGTAAATTCATCAATATTAGGCGTTTAAAGTACCTAAATCATATAAACCCCTCATACAATTTATTTTCATTCTACGATTAAATAGATTGAACTCTATTTAGGAATGTTTCCGAGTTATGATAATGACACCTGTCACATTTGTTTATCAGTAATTGTCCACCAATGTCAAATTCAATTATGCACTCTCGGAGCCATATGCTATCTAGAGGGGCCATAATATAAGTCTACATCAATTGTGACCTCATTCATTGAAAAGCCAACATTTGAAACATTTGACTTTTTCCTTTACTTTTATTGTAACTCTGCTTCTGCTTATAGTCTCCGCTGGGGTTCTGAAAAATGGACTGCGGTGGTATTTGCTGAGTGAGTGGTGCATAATTTATTACGTGTCCGATTCAATTCCACTTCATTATAATCACAGACATTGAGCACGGACTACGGACGGGCGTAGATCGGATCGGAGTACAAAAGAAAGAAAATGCTCTATTTAAAAACGACTGTAAGTAGGCTTTACGCTCCTGATATTGTTTGAGAGTGTGCTCATGCAAAATGCAGCAGGTGCATGGAGAATCGATGCGAATGTGTTTGCTTGCTAGAATTGTTTCCATCTGTAACTCCCAAGGGTGTTCTGTATTCATGTGTGTACCTCACGAACTCAATGATGGAATGAAAGGGCTTAAATCTTAAAAACATAAACTGCAAATATGTATTTTATAACCCAGCATATCAGTTATTGCAGCAGGGTTCATTTTTATTGAAATGCTTACAACGACTAAATACAAAATAGAACTAGATGGAGTTTTTAAGATGTACGCACATTACAATATAGTAAAGCACAAAAACCTTTTAAAGACAAATACTTAAACGCGGTCTTAGAAAGATGAACTCACAATTCCAACCCATTTCTACAACAAACTTAATATTTCAAACCCTTGCCTTGCAGATACGCTCATTATAGTTGTAGTAAAGCTGCATTCATACTTAATACGTGACTTTTTGGCATTCAACCTTTCACAAATATTATTTATAGAAAGGATCAGAAAAACTATGAAGATTATAGTCTTGTTTGTAGCATCTACACAAGTCCACCGCTCTCTAAAGACTCCGTACAGTAGCGAGTTACAAAAAGCTATACACCGATATAGGTATATAGTCAGTTCCTGTAATCCAACCTTTGATGTTAACTTTGACTTCATAGAAATTCTTGCGTCTATTTTATATGCACTATATGACATGGCGGTTGCTCTTTCGCAATACAATATGGATCCCGGATCAAGATTATCTACGATCAATTCATAGAACACTGCGTGCAAGGTGAACATCCCCTTCCTATATTTGCTGTTTTGGTGAAGTCCCATAATGTTACGTAAGATTGAGGCTCAATTGAGGTGTCTTTCGCTCCCTCTCCTGTTTTAATTACTGCTCGGATATTTTGGTTTTGGTTTCTGTGGAAAGCTTACACATTGTAGATCGGTTTAGGCTATATGTCTTTTTGCAAAATCTTATATTTTTGTTATAAAAAAATGCATTTAAGTTTTAGAGATTTTGTAATGCATATTCTCCACACACGCTCATCATTAAAATGTGAATTCATGATTCATGTATATAGACATGTGTTTGAGTTCAATTTTTCCTAGACTTGGTAACATATTTATATGCTGCATGTGCGTATTACGTACGTACTGTTGACTTTGTATTCAAATCTATCAGAAAAGGAATTGGGGAATTAGTAAGGGAAGGAAATATGGGAACACAGCGTACAAGGGGGGTCAATCAATGACGTAAATTATGTTTTAACTATCTTAATAATACTTGCTATATTTACCTAAATTCAGACATATATTTTCCTATAATGGGCAAGGAGATATATCTATATTTATTAACGGGGAGAATTGTCTGAAGAATACGAGATGAGGTTTCAAGTAGCCAATTTTTCATATTAATATGTAGTTTAAGGTAAGTATAAGCAATTTTTATTGAGAGACTTCTTGGAAATTTAAAGCAGANTAATATGTAGTTTAAGGTAAGTATAAGCAATTTTTATTGAGAGACTTCTTGGAAATTTAAAGCAGACGGGGGATTTTATACATGTAAAATAATCTTTTTATATGGGTTGTTGTACTGCATTATGCCAAATAGATTATTTAAAACTGTTAACCAATGTAGAATGGAAGAGTAAACCAGTTAAAACAACGGGCTGGAAAAATTTCTTACTAGTATTTAAATATACATGTTTTTCTTGGATTTTCGTCTGGTTGCATAGTTTAATATCTACACGTCATAGAAAACAGATCGATGGTAGACTATACTATGCAGTGATATTTGGGGATAGTGATGATCCATAAATTCTAATTTAACTATTTGCGAGCGAGCATGAATAAACATACAAAATATGCTCTACACTGCACACAATGCAGTAGTCATGCGATGGCAATGAGAATGAGCATGTTTATATATGGGAGGTGAAATAAGTTTCTATTGTGGAGCACTTTACACAATTTGCGAATATTAGCAACAGAATGATAATAATCTTATATTCATTCTCGGCTCCTTTCATTCATATCCATTTTAATATTTGATGCCACACATAATTGAAAGTTGGAAACGTTGTTTTCTTTATCGACATTGACATCAAAAACTTTTTTCTCGAAATTTAGCATGTTCTACAAAACAGGCAACGTGAAATTGAATGCTCCTGTTTGATCTCCAGCAAATTTCCTTTTTTCGTCTAGATAGAACTAGACGCATACAATATGCATATAGACAAAGCCTATGTCCGTAGTAATGTGTAGAATATGGAACCTCGTGTTTTGAAGCTTAAGGAACATGTGACTCCCCAGTTTTCATGAATTTTTATGATGTTTTTTTTATTAGCACTCGTTTGTTTGGTTGGCCTTATTATTGCTTTATCCGTAGGTAGGTAGTACTTTTTTTTGTTGGAGCTTGTTGTTGGTTGTATATGTACATTAGCGAACATGAAAAGCACTTGGAAAAGCATGTTCCTTTCGTATGTGAATGAATTCCAGAGAGAGATTGATTTTTTAACCCAAAACACTATAATCATAACTCACCGTCACTATGAAAGGTTGGACGTTTGTACATGCAAAATCTAACAGATAAAATCAGATAGCAAATACATTATTCTTACAAGCCAAAAACCATTGTAACCAATTTGAATTCGCTGCGAAGAAAATTGCTGATGTGTGCTAAGTGCTTATGCGATTCCCCGATTGACGCAAATTGCCAATACTACTGCAGTGCAAAAGCTGCAATTATATTCATTCTTTCATTTATTTGCGTTCCATTTGTATTGTTATCGCTGCGGTACATCGATTTAAGTAGTTGCAAAACTTTAATTCTAAAGGAATACTATTGAATTATTGTTAATTATATTCATTCTTTCATTTATTTGCGTTCCATTTGTATTGTTATCGCTGCGGTACATCGATTTAAGTAGTTGCAAAACTTTAATTCTAAAGGAATACCATTGAATTATTGTGAGAATTTTAGAAATATTATGTTCCAATATAATTCAAGTAAACTACTACCAGTAATATTATTATTATGCATAGCTCTGGTAAGGAGATAAGCTACCTGTTTTCTATACTTGTAAGTGGTTCGGATTAGGCCAATCAGAAAATACTTCGCACTTCTATAAAAAAAAGTGTTGGTTTAGTCAGTCAGTATATTTAAAGCAGTTTCTGGATTTGACAATTTATGCCAATGTACATCTTCATTAGCTGACTTTGCTGAGTGTTTTTTAGCTTAGCTTCTCCCAAGGTTGTTTTTTGTTGTTTTGTAGTACAGCGCTAGGGTTCTAGCAATGTTTTTTAGTGTCATGCAGTCCAAACAAGTTCATTGTGAATATATTGGTAAAAGTACATAAAAATTGCAATGTCAATCCAGCTCTGTATTTTGAACAGCATATCCACTAAAAGATAAAAATATAGATGCCAAGGTAGATACGCACCCATATAAAAGTGCTTCACTGTTAAGTTTCATCATGTATCGTTCTAAAGCTTTTGTAGTATGCTATATGGTTTTTTACGCAATAAACAACTGCAATGCGAGACATTACGAGATACATAGGATTTCATCTTGCATAGTTGATGATGCTTTTATGGTTGTGCCTTGGAGCTAATGAGAAAGTATTGAGAATTGGGATCAAAAACGGAGCAGATGAGAAAAGTAACACAGAAGCAAGCAGGCAGAGCACGTGGCTGTGTGCTGGAAGGTAAGGTATCTCATGCTGTGTGAGTGGTTTGATTTTAATAGGAGGAGTGGTAAAACAAACATGAAATTTACATTTATATCTTTAAATGTGTTTCACGAAAGACAAGGGATGATAAATGGTTTTATGGCATGTATATATCTATATTCTTTTACAAACACTACATTAAAAAACAATATACTGTTTGTGAGAGGACTGGACATTTTTTATCGAATTATAAATGTAAAGCTTGACTAGGCTTGTAAGACCGACCTTTGAATCAAGATGTTTTCTTGCAAACCTGTTTCCAGCAAGCCAGAAAATAGAAGTTGCTTGTGGCTGTGGCAAAAAAAATATTTTCAGTTCAAAATCAATAAAATTGTTTGCCTAACCTATTCAGTAGGAGATATTAATGTCAAATTATACTAGCAAGTCCCCACCTTTTATATGTATCATGTTCCGTTTTAACTTGGTGGCTTTTAATAACTGACTTGGGCAAGCTTGTTAAATGAAAGGATTCAAGCGTAACGTACATTGAATTGTACACATTCTAGCCAAATTCAAAAGGTTCTACTAATACATGACACCCTCTTCACCGATAAATAAGGCTATTTACTGAAAGGATTCAAGCGTAACGTACATTGAATTGTACACATTCTAGCCAAATTCAAAAGGTTCTACTAATACATGACACCCTCTTCACCGATAAATAAGGCTATTTATTAAAAATGAAATGAAGCATCAATCAATAATATCTTTACCTGAGACTTAATACTATACATTATCTCAGATGATGTTTTTTAATAAAACTGAAAATAAAATAAGTAGTAATGATTTTCTTTTCATAAAATATTGCTTTCCTTTTGATCTATTTAGTTCCAGTTACTGAATTATACAATTGAATGTGTTTTTTGGTTTGCATAGAACGCTACAGTACAAACTTACAATGGTAGAGCTAATGTGCCAACCCAGCAACTATAGCGTAAGTGTAAAGGCAGTGAAGCAAGTTTAAACGTTCAAGGTTGTCGGATCCATGTATAAGTAAGTACGTAGTTCTGCTAAATTACTGATGGACTGCTGCTAGTGCTGGTGGTGTAAGGAAAAACTGTCTGGAGAAGAGTACAGAGGACTGGATAACTTAAATAGTAGTCTGCAGCTCATCAATGCTTTTCGTAATAATATAAAAATACAGACCACTTTGTATACCATACATCGTATCGTAGTACTACTTATCCAAAGGCGAATTACGTTTTATCCAGCTCTTCCAGCAGTACAAATCAAGAATAGGGAAACAAGTTTCATTGGACTCATCCAGCTAAAACATAGTATGCACACTCCAGTTAACCTGTACACCACCTCTTCAACTACAAACATCCTTTTCAGTTCCACTGGTGTGTGTGTATGTATCCTCGGCATCTGTACATGTAAAAAGCAACTCCAACTCCCATGATTCTTTACGGAACACTTGTTTCTTTTATTTGTTCGACGAGTATGATGGATATAATATGTGTATTCATCATTTTATCACGTTCACGTTACCACCACTCTTCCACCAAAAGAACCAGAGCGACCATCATAAGCAAGAGTAGCAGTTCCAGTAGTAGTATGTCGGCATTAGACAGGTAGTTGTGTGCTTGAGGCAGCTAGAAAAACAAGGGCAAGTTATTGAGCGTGGTCTTGTGTCTCCGGGTCGGAGCTTCCAGCAACACACCAACTGGAGAGACGGGGCTCTTTGGTTTGGCTTCGTACGCAGACTTGCTTTCTCTTGGAGAAAACGTGAGAATAACGTGATCCATATATGCTGACACTGACAGGCTATATATACAACGCTCGTACATAAAGGCACTACTGCTAACGTGAGTCTGCAAAACAAGAATATTATCTGCAATGGAGACCGAGAACGCTCAAATTAAAGACTGTACTAGTAATAGTAATAATAACAACACTCCAGAGGCAAACCTCATCAGTCCTCTTTTAATTAACCACGTAAGATATCTTTTAGCAGCTTAAATTTATAATTATACCTGTGGAAGGTGATGTTTGCATTTAGGATAAAGAAAGATTTTTTGTTCTGTAGATTCTAGAGCAGATATTTTCTGGAGCAGACCTCTTAGACGTCGCTAGCTTCCGGCTGGTGTGCCGTGAGTGGAACAGAGTGGCTACGAAGTGCATCCAATCTAGACTAGAATTTATTACAATTGGTTGCCGAAACACGAGCCATATTCACTCATTACATTATCATAATTATAATAATCACACTCATTTCACCTCTTCATCCTCCTCCTCATCATCGCCAGTAACTCCTCAACTGGTGACGCCATCCATGAATGCTGAGCAGCTCAACAGATTCCTTCGAGTCATTTCACAAAGTACAAACCCACCATTCACAAAGTTTGAAATAGTGTCTAGTTTCTTTGTTCCGGAGAATCAGCGAATACTACAAAGATTTTTCCAGTTGTCTGGTCCCTTCATACAAATGTTGAAGATCTCATTAGATAACCGTGCTCCAGGTGAGTTTGCTCCACAGTTTTTGACAAACGTGTCCTTTCCAAAGTTGCGCAGTGTGGTATTTGAAGTGCTTCGTCAGTTTACTTTGGAGGAGCCTGGAACAGTAGAAATTACTGAGCAAAGCTCAGAACTACGTGAAAATGCAGTGTCCTATCGTATTCTCTCTGCGATTTCGTTTAGTGCAACAAGTCTAGAAAGCTTGGAAGTTTCCTTGCAGAGAAAATGTGACGGTGAAGGTCAGCGTAGGTTTAACCAGGATGGAACGCCGAACTTTGAGCGTGATCGGAGAGCCGGGTTAGGCAATGGTGGGACTTGTCCTTGTCAACACTTTTCACCTGCCATACCTCCCACCTCTGCAACTGATGCCGCGGCCATAGCTATGGAATACGACGATAATGGGATAATTATTAGTAGTAGAAGTGGCGCTCCTTCAAACAGCGACGACCCCAGTATTATCAGTCACCTATCATCCGTTGGAAGTGTAACAGCAACAATAGTAAAATGTCATTTACCCCTACCGATCAATACAGGACTGCAAGGCACGCCACCTAGAATAAGCAACAGTCCAAAGCTCAAGAAACTTCATCTTCGACTCCGCAACTCGTTTATACATCAGAACTGCGTTACCTCCTTATTAGAAAGACTAGCCAACACTTTGGAAGAGTTATGCTTTACCGAGGAGGGTCATGGCTCACGCGTGGTAGTAGAATTCCCAAAGATGAGGAGACTGTCCAAACTGACCATTTCCTCAATTTGCGAGTTTGAGCAAAACTTTGTATCAATCCTGCCATTTAGTTATGCAGAACAATTACCAAGATTGGAAAGCTTGAACCTGTGGGATTGTTTTGGGACAGAGAGGAGATACGAGCAATTATTTTTGAGTACCACGCCATGCTATACACTCACCAAGCTTGTATTCCCTTCCCAGTTACGGAACGCAATGCTGGCTCAAAATATTCCTAATGTGTTTCCACGACTCAAGAGTTTGACCATGGTGTTTTCAACAAGAACTGAGAACATTGCTGTGATAGAGACTGTTTTCCAACGGTTTGGACAGAGTCTAGAGGAATTGTATCTTATTACGGATATGGATATACAGAACCAAAATGTGGATCATGTTCTCACGGGCTTGCCCAAAGAGGTGTGTCGGAAAATGAGGGTTGAGGAGAATTTCGTGCTGCCTATGCATTTGCAAGGCTTGGCCAGAAAAGCCTCCTTAATCAATTTGAAAAGTAAGTACGCAATGATTACTTCAATGCTAACAATGTAAAACAATCCAATGTAGTAGAAGTAATTCTCTTTGTTAATGTGTAATACTACCTTCAAAAACAACTCAACATTTTGGATACTTTTGGTTTTGTGTAGGACTGAAAAGGCTCATATTTCAGCTCGAGCATAAATACAGCAGAGCTCCTCTCATTACTGATGTCACAGGATATCTGGCATTTTTGGAAATGCCCAAGTTGGAGTATTTACGATTTACTAGATATGGGGTAAGCCCAAATAGCTAGTTGTAATGGGATATTACTGATTATTTTACATTGTTAATGGAGTTCCAACTTCCAACAACAAAAGATTTTGTCCTTTTGACTTTTTTATACATGAACTCAAATTCTGTATTTGTAGGAAAACTTTTATTCAGTTTTAATGTGATTTTCTTTTTTTGTCTTTATAGAAATATTTTATAAGTACAACGTAGTATCATGTGTAGCGTCAAATTAATAACTAAATAATTTGTTATATTTGTCTATTCATTACAGATGTCGTGGAACTGCTGTGAAGCTCTGGCCAAGAAATGTCGCGTAGATGTGTTGTTACCCAACGGGAATAACGTGTTTGAAATAGAAAACTTTGACTTTGACTTTGAAGGAGTGTAAACATTAAGTAAAACATGAACCAGGACCGCGAGCTTTTACCGAAAGAATCCTTTGTCATGAGTCATGAAATAGAAGAAACTTTTTTGATGAAGCATTTTCACTTATAAAAGTCATAAACACAATGCTAGTAATGAAATTATCAATTAGTGCGAAGGTTTTATTGAAACGAAAAGTATGTTTGTGATTCTTTGTGTTTTCTACACTCAAAATGTACTATGGTCTTATAAGAAACATTTACAATTAAGTATATCATTTAGAAGGAAGCAAAAGATACTCTTTTATATTTACAGTGACGAGAGATGATTATTATCAAAGAAACTTTGTTCTTAAATTCAAAATATTTGGTAGCATATGCTCAGAAAAAAGAGAAGGAATTTATTAAAGTAATGGAAAGTACGCAGGCTGAAGGCTGTTTTTATTTATACTACACTACTTGTGATCATTTTATCAGTTTTTGAATTGTAAACCTAACGATTTTAAAATTACCGAGTTTAACACTGGCAGCAAAACAAAATAAATTAGAGTAAATTGAGTTTAGTACTTTACAAGCTGTAAAAATCTAAACCTAACCCTGAATGTCCATCAACTAACATTCATACGTAAGTATATACCAATGTAACACATTCATATACAAACATTAATACGTATCTTCAGAGGCTTTAATTTATACAAATGTAGTTTGTTAATGTATGAACTATAAACAGTACTTTTATTGCGTTGAATAGATATTTGCATTTATGCACACCGTATTTGTCGTTTGTTTTAACCGTTGTAACGATGATACAAGTCGAAAAATAGAAGTCACTTTCATTTATATTTTTATTGTCGGTTTTCAAATTATATTTTTATAAGACATTTTATTGAGATAAGTATAAAAAATAAATGCAATGATTTTTTGTTTTTAATTGTTCCCTTTTTAATTGCGAATAATAAGGCTATCGGCAATTTAAACTTTTCACTTTTAGGGTTTTAATTTTGCATCAAGCTTAAATTGGAGTAACCGACATAAGATGTCTATCAGAGACGCACTGATTACCTGCTGAAATCGTAAGTTTTTCCTACTTTTCCTGCCTCCTGTCAGCTTCTAATTGTTGTACGTGTCAACAAAGTTCACATTGTTTGCAAGCCGCCTTGATGACATTCGCACAGTTTTCAAACCCGCATAGTAATTGTGTTGCATGTTGCATCCACCAAGGGCAAAAGTGTGAAGTGACACTTATTCAAGTCGGCAGTAATAAAATGGAGGCGCGACAAACGGTTCAACAAAATCGGATATAAAGCCATTTTCCTAATTAAGCCATACATTTAGCGTATCGCTCGTTAGTTGACTTGATGATGGTAATACTGCTAAAAGGGTTGCAGGGTAACTAAAACCATTTTGGCTTAAAAAACTTAAAAATGCTGATGGCAATAAGCATACATATATATATGAAAACACTGTCACCGTATAAACAATCCCAATTAAGATTGATATTAATGTACCCTACAATAATCCCTACAACAATAATAACAAGACTAGACTGACTGCCTCATATTAAGCACAGCATCAGACCAACACTGTTTGCATCTAAATGATTAATGATGAGATAAAAATAAAACAGCATACATTATATTTTATTAGTACTGACACTTACATCTTAGAAGACACAGTCTGAAAATGTCTCACTTGCGTGTTTCGTATTTCATACACAAACCCAAAAAGTAATATATCTTGTTTTTTCTGCAATGTGAATTCTCTTCGCCTACAATACCTAATGTGATCCCAATGCATGCGAATGAGTGATTTTCCTTTCTAGTGACTTCGAAAGATGACCTTAAATTATTAAAGTTTGTAGTAAGGTTACCAGGAAATTGGAGGTATGAAGTCATTTAATGTACATATGTATGCACATTACTACACATACTATCTTATGAATGAATCAGCAGATTTACTATAACTTATCGCAAACCTTGACATGACTTAATACTAGTAATCAGTGAATTTGCTTAAATTTGGTTTTAATATCCTTGTGATTACTGTAATCGTTTTCTACACTTGAACTTTACTGTTCAATTTAATTGAGAAGCCAGTAGTCTGCATAATTCATCGGAATTTCAAGAATACGCAAAACAAAGAAAGAACTTTATCGTTTCACTTTTTAAAATGGGTTCGTTAAATTTATATGATTAAAAACTTCGTTCAATTCCTTTTTAATTTTTAGCAGAAGTTTCATTGCAAAAATGTGACATGCTATGTACGCTCACAATGGATTGGTGTATTATTTTAAGTCAGTGCTGACATTTGTGCTCCCATTTCGAAAAGTAATCAGGGCGTTATATATTATTTCGATAGTGAAGGTCTTAGAATTGTTACTTTATCATGTCACAAACTCAAAATAAAAAGCCATAACCTACACATAGGCATATCGTAGGGATTAGATTGTGTGTGGATTGTCAAATGCCTCCTTTACCAACAATTTCGGTCATCTGCATTTACACAGAAAAGTAACAAAGCATGAAATCATTTTTATCATTTTTGAGCATCTCATCTCCTTAAGATTCTACAAGCCATAACCTGGCCATTGTTATTTTTATCCCTGTAAAAATATTCAGAAAATTGAGTCATTACAGTTTTAGTCGCTGTACCAAATTGTTCATTGTTTCCGGACTGCATATGTTGTACATATGTCTTATCGGCGACATTTGCGAAGGTGATAGGATAGGTGAAAAAAATAAAAGTAAAGGTGCCTAATAGGGAATATTACATATATTATGGAAGTGTGTAAAAAATAAAAAGCTGGCTACTTATGGTAGAATACTTGCCTTTTCTGCAAGAAATCTAAAGTTCAAAAATGTGTTTTAAAAGAAGACTAGTAACGTCCAGAAAACAAATTCTCCAGTGTTTTTTAATATTATGGCTGGTGGCCTTTACAAAACTAACATCCGCTCAAAATAACTCGACAAACGATACTAGCAGTGAATATTACTACTACGATGAGGACGATAATGGTACGCAGATCGACAAGAGAATGTCTTTAAATTCTACAATTTACATAGACGAATACTTTTACTCGTTGGAAGAAAATCATGTAAGCTCAACCCCCTCTCCACAAAAGTACACACCAGCTACTACCGTAAACCCATTTACAAACACTGGAATTGTCAAAAGTTCTTTCAAAATTAGTCCTGCTCATATCCATAGCCTGTGGAATGATACTAACGCTCAAGTTGTTAGAAATGACAGCAAAATTGGGGAAACTAAAGGAAGTCAAATAAAAGTTCGCCAGCAGCCCTCAATTATCACGATTCCGAAAACTGCAAACAGTGCGGAAAACGAAATCATGCCTTCGACAGCACCCCTCCACAAATACTACGACGATGATGACGGGGAGCCACTAATATTTGAAGATGAACCTTATCGAGGTCCCGTAGTTGCGGGGAATATTGCTCATCATCATTATGCGAATGCGGAAATTAACGAATACGCAGGAGTACCATTGTTATATAAGAATCCGGCAGTTGTAGTTGTTCCTTTGCATTCTCATGAAGAATTAGTGGAAGTCACACCTGCTCTTCTCCGACCGCCCATTGCATCTGTAGAAGTTATCGAGGCTGGAAAGAGTACAGAGTTTCTTGATGATGGGGACTATTCTGGAGAGCACGGCGGTCACCATAAGCCAGGAAAGGGAGTCACGGGTGGGGCTTTAAGTGCGTACTTTGGCGGATGGTCAGGTGCTGAGAAAAATCCAATAGTAAAGGCCCAGGATTTCCTGTCTAATCTGCTTGAGACTTTGGCTGATATATCCAAAACTGATTTAGTAATGTGGGTGGAAAAGTTTCTGGTGGTGGTTGCAGAGCTTTCCATACCACAAGAGCATTACATTCGTGTTATCAGTTTTGCTGGAATATACTTGTGAGTTCTGATTGCTTTCACATTTGGAAATGAAACTTTGCTCATTTATGTATGCATGCTAATTGAAGCTTTTATTAAACAGGTTTTTATCGATCCTATTTTATGGAAACGGAAAAGAACACATTTCTGAGTGAGTCTTATTGCATGACCTTTAAATAGTACCTTTCTATTAATACTGCCTATATTTCCGAAGGATTTAGCAGCACAATTTGTATTGCGTTTTTCTAGGTTAAAGTGCGAGCTCAAAAACAAAGATAAGAAAATCCGTGAGTGGTCATTTCATGCTGGGCGTAGATTTGTGCCTGCTCGTTGTAAGTTTGAATTTACAATTACTGACGAAGTAACGTGTAGTTCAGTGAAGTGAATCAGAATTAATGTCTTTTTTGTTAAAAATAGCTGTAGATCCTTATTTACAACATCAACTCATTAGTTTATTCAACGGAGAGGATTTCGACGATGACGACAGTTCCAGTGAGGAAGATATTTCCTCAGATCTTGACCACATTGATGAAATGTGTCCGAAAGACACATTCTTTTATAGTTTGAACCCAAGGCATGTTGAAGCTCACGCAACGCTACAAAGAATATTTGTTGGTAAGTAATTCAACGTCTGAATTAGGACATTTTCTGCTTGTGAAAACAATAGTAAACTTGGTATCAATGTTACATTTTTAAGAGCAAGATTCTCCAGCAGCGGTACTCTCCCTTGCAAAAAACTTACTATATAAGCAAAAGGTCCACCCAAAAGTTTGGTACTTTGCAATAATTGGAGCAGCCCTTAATCGTCCAGATATGACTGGTTTTAGCATTCCTCACCCCATTGACGCCATTCCAGACTGGTACATCCCAGCCCATTTAATATCCGATCTTATGCGAAAGTATAGAAAGATTGGAATACAGAAAAGAATGGGACTCTTAACCAACGATAGTTTTCCTGACATTTCAATGATCCAAAACCAACCTGGACTTATTACTGGAAACGGAACCCGGCTTAAACTTCTTGAAACCAAAAAGATTAACGTGACCGTTACATTCATAACATCAAAAAACAGTACCACCACAAATGCTACCTCTACGACTTTAGTTGCAGCGTCCCCAACGCCAAACATTTTGGAGAGGATCAATGAAATGGTTAGAAATAACACTGGAAACTCAACCGAAGTTCTTAGTCGTGTCAAAGGCAAAGGTGAAAAGGGAGATTTTCCAATTAACAGTCGTGACCGATTCAAACCTCAAGGTATGAATCCCCAACCTAATAAGCATCATCACATTTACAAATTGGATGACCATCATGGTTATCATCATTACCATCATAGCAAGGGCAAGTACAAGAAGAAGAAAAAGAAAGGGAAGAAGAAGGGGAAGCGGAAGAAGGGTGATGATGATGTATGAACATATATCTAGCTATTTCCGTAACTCATTATAATCTTTAAAACACACAAATGTTTTTAATGAGTTTTAAAACTACAAAAATCTTTTCCATTGCATTGTTTATTTTAGGATGATTGCATTGTAGTCGATGGGCGAATTGGGATTGACAATGGTATCGAGAATGAGCTGTGGTACTGGCGTGAAGACATGATGCTCAATCAACATCACTGGTAAATAAACTTACTTTTTGTATATCTAGGTTATTGCTTTATCTTTCTCAATGATTAGGATACCTCCGTTTTTATGATTTAGGTATTGGCATCGAACGTACCCCCCAAACGCAACTCACCCGGGGGATAGACGAGGAGAGTTATTCTTCTTCATGCACTTTCTCAATAATTAAGATACCTCCGTTTTTATGATTTAGGTATTGGCATCGAACGTACCCCCCAAACGCAACTCACCCGGGGGATAGACGAGGAGAGTTATTCTTCTTCATGCACAGAGCATTCCTTTCAAGGTAAAAAGTGTCTATAGTAAAAGTCATTATTATGCCAACATCCGTATTATAACGTTTATCTTAAACCTATTTGAAAAAAGGTACAATGCTGAAAGACTATTCAAATGGGCTTCCTAGAATTTCTCCATTGCATTTCCGGCCAGGTGGAGTTGTTTACGAAGGATATAACTCACACTTGGCCGATGTTAATTCAGAGATATATTGGACACCTCGTTTCCCACTAACACCTTTATCAGTAAGTGAACCATAACGAAATAATTACTGCAACAGCAAAGGTGACACCGGATGACATTTGAAAATATTGTTTAGGATGTATGGCATGCTCACGATCCGGATTTTGCGAGAAACATCACTCTAGCTGGATACTTGAACATTTTTAAGAGACTTTCGCAAGCTGTTAAGTCTGGGAAGATGCTAACTGTGAGTTTTTGGATCGGATGTACTGTACTTTATTCTTTAAAGAAAATTAAATGCAATTTACTAATGTAATGGATTTTTTATAGAAAAAAGGAAAGCTTCTTCCAATAGATCATTTGAGAGGCATTGACCCTTTGGCCAACGCTGTGGAGGCTTCTGATCTTTCAGCAAATCCAAAATATTATGATCCAATTGGAGTGCACAACTTAGGGCATATTTTACTTGGTCTCTCTGCTGACCCTGATTACAGGTTTCGTAAAGTTACTGGAGTAATGTCGGATGCAGCAGTTTCAATGAGAGATCCAGCTTTTTACTCTTTTCATTTGTTTATGGATAACTTTTTTGAATTGTATAAACAACAACTGGCTCCTTATAAACTTGTCGGGGTATAACAAAATATTCAGTCGTATATTTTACAGCGTTTCAACAAAAAACAAATGTTCCTAATGTCTAAAGTTCCAAACTATTTTTTGACAGGGAGACTTTCCGTTGTTGTGGAAAGGAGTGGAGATAGTTAAAATAGAGGTGATTTCCCAAGGAGGTGGTCCAAAAAATGAGTTGAGAACCTTTTGGACTCATCACAAGTTCAAGCTTTCTCCAGGTATTGATCGTAGTATTGAAAGGGGGGATGACCATGCCAAAGTATGTGCCCAGCATTTGGACCATGAGCCATTTCATTTTAAAATAGTTATAGTGAGTATTTTATCTGCATATATATATTATTATGTCACATGAACTGTGTACCTAATACGATTTAACTCGACAATTTAGGATAGAAGACCATGCGTAAAAAGCAAATCTAAAAAAGCAATGGTAAGGATATTCATGGCACCGCGATATGACGAAAAAGGAAGAAGGATTCCTTTGAAAATACAACGGCGTCTCATGTTCCCTTTAGACTCGTTTCCGGTAAAATGTATGCGTTCACATAAATAATGCCTACAATGTAACGTTAACTTGATATTTTAAATAAGGTTTAACGGGATTTGTGTGTAACAGTAAAAGTAGGAAGAAACGTAATTACGC
The DNA here is from genome assembly GCA_027744375.1 of Orchesellides sinensis. NCBI lineage: Eukaryota > Metazoa > Arthropoda > Collembola > Entomobryomorpha > Orchesellidae > Orchesellides > Orchesellides sinensis. The sequence goes on along the minus strand of JAHZNG010001518.1, from coordinate 2,581 downwards.
GATATTCCGAAGACTCCTCCTTGACGCAGCCATGGACGAAAAGTATTCGTGAGTATTCGAGGGGGCCAGATAAATCCGGCTCGGCTGATTTTTGCGGATGTGGTAAAAACATAAAACCATGACTGATTTAAATCCCTATGATATGTAGAGAAATTAAAATTGACCAATTTTTGTTCAGGATGGCCACAGCATCTGTACATTCCAAAAGGTCACGTCGTGGGAAACGAGGTGTCCAATATATCTCTGAATTAACATCGGCCAAGTGTGAGTTATATCCTTCGTAAACAACTCCACCTGGCCGGAAATGCAATGGAGAAATTCTAGGAAGCCCATTTGTATGGTGACAAACTACGATGAAGACTTTGTGCCAAATGATCCAAGAGATTTGAAAATTCCTGAAACTTGCAACTCGCCATATATATTTTGTGGACTGCCAAGAAGACGGTACCCAGACAGGCGACCAATGGGATATCCGTTTGACAGGCCACTCTTCAAGTCATTAAACTGTCCTCTAGGATACTCATTTTCAGCCCTCATATGTAAAAGTGTCAATCTCATCATCAACAATCCTATTGACACTCTGGAAGAGTATGTGTCAAGAGCTCCAAACATGGCATCTTTAAAGGTATACTGATGACTTTATTAGCATTTCAACCACATTAGTTAATTAGGTTTTAACATACTGCCTACTGTTTACTTTACAGTTTCGTATAAGACATCTGGACAAATTTTTACCGGAACCTGCAAGACATCGTTAAAGGAGGAGGAGGAGAGCAAAATTACACAAAACCTCAGCAAAAAAGTTGGAGCTTATATCTGGCGTACAATGATTATTTTATGGTATAATTAATCATAATAAAAATGTTTATAGACGTCTATTATACTGTACATTAAACGTATGAAATGTATAAAACCCTGTGATAACATGATTGATTAAAAAAATGAATATTTTCACAATAATTGAACCAGGAATTTTACACATGCTTGAACCTTAGATTTAATACACAACAATAAAAAGTACAAACGAAATTCTAAACGCTTTCAGCATGAATAATGTCTATGAATATACTGAAATGTATTTTTATAATCTTCTTAGGTTATTCAATGCAAGATAAGTTTCCATTTTTAGATTTCAAAGCTTTCGAACTTTCAAAGTTGAATCTTCCCGCGGAAGTCACATGATGCTTCTTCTCAAACGCTAACATTTCTTTCCAAATCTTACTAAACGAAAAACCGATAAATAAGTACTTTTTGTCAATTCATTTTAGCGATGCTTCATCATTTATTGTTTTGAAAAGAATGTCTTTCGAGAGTTATCTTGATTTAATAGTTTGTAAGATTTTGTTTTCAAAATAATTTATTGGCTGCCTTTAAGTTTCTAAATATAACAAATTAACAATATAACATTGCGTGTTTAACTTACATATAATATTTAACCTATAAAAGGAAACTTTTTGGAAATTGAAATGGCGAAGAACCAAGGTATGCTAAAAATTACTGAATAAAATATAAGTAGAACGCCTAATTTTTCTGCCAGATAATCAAGCATACAAACTAAAATGTTTTCTAACGCTGCAGGTCAAAAACGAAGGCATAAAAGGAGCAAATCAAAATCCCAGGCTTGCAGTTCATCTGCATCTTCCTTGCTAGGTCTTCCTCAAGTGGTAATTAACCTCCAAACTACATAACAGAGCAATTTATAATCTTTATGCAGAAAGTATTAATAATTTTATGACTCAATAATTATGTTTAACTTACAGGTTTACAACAAGGTTACCGACTTCCTCCCATCCAAGGTTTGCCTAAATCTAAGACAAGTATGTAAAACAACCAACAAGTGGATCTCTGAGACGGCATTCACTAAGCGACAGCAAGAGAAATGGAAGGACATGCAACTGCGCGTGACTGGAGAAGGAATCAGGACGTTTTCCACAATCACAAAGCTTAACTTGCCGATAACAGTATTTCATCTTGAAAATAACAGTGGAGGACCGCTAATCTACAAGTCACCAGGCGCAGCCCAATTTTGTGCGATTTACGGAGCGTATGCAAAGTCATTTGTTATCGACAAGTTTTTCATGTTTCAACCAGAAGAGGAAGTGGCTTTTTTCCAGAGCTTCTCTAGCATTACAAAATTGGAGGTGAAGACTCTTATACCCCTAAGTTCTTTCAATACAGAATCTCAAAAAGATGAATTTCCTTTCATCACTACAAACATTTCGTCAACTTTAACAAGGCTGAAAATAAAAGAGATTGGCTTCACTAGTCCAAAAAATCGTTTGTCATCAATGGACATAGGAAAGCAATTCATTTTACAACTCATTTCATCTTGCGAAGCTATTAAATACCTGTATCCTCCGTTGGTGCCAAAGACAACTGCTGGAGGATGTCTTCAACTCCCTTTCCTGGATTTTGGCGGACCAGTGAAGGAAACCTTTTGCAACGGCTGGGTTGAAGATTTAGCGAGGATAATGTCAGAGAGACGAGGGACAAACCCGTACCCCTACGTATTGGACTTGGGGGCATTCAGTGAAGGAGAGTGTCATTCCAGGGGTTCTCTTACTAGTGCGTATGTTATCAG
>JAHZNG010001517.1:0-15237 GCA_027744375.1 Orchesellides sinensis | reverse complement strand
TATGTATCCTATCCGAACTTATTTTTTGAAACGCACAAATAACCTTAAACCTAAACTAAACTGACTACAATTATATTATAACAACTAAAGTTAACTATAACAGTAATTAATAAAAACACTATTAAGGTATGTTTCGTACATTTTTGTTGATCCACGAAAAATCATAACAAGACAATAACGACAAAATTAAGCACCAATGTTGACGCGAAACTTCTTTTCGGTTTTTAAGGGTTGGAATTAAAATTTCCATATGTCACGTACTGTGGAACAAAGGTAGGTGCTTGCTGACCAAAACTGACTTTACCCTGTTGATAACTAGCTGAGTTGCTCATGGATGGACCTTTTCCCCCACCGTTTGACTCATCCGGAGAGAAACCGCGATTTTCCTCACACGCATCGGGAGATTTTTCGAGTAATATTGCTTCTTGATAAGTAGGTGGAGCTGTAAAAATCAATACATGAGATTACATAAACTACTTCTACTGTATACTGAACATTTATCAACGTCGTGAACCTTCCATAGTACTACTTACGAAGGTCTGGATAATCTAGAAATGAAGGATGCTCTGATGAAACAGAGTTTCCTCTTGTCCTTCCAATTCGACCATATACTCCAGTAGTTTCACCGCCTCCTCCTCTTCCATCCCTGTATGAATCTACAGTCAATAATGACGGTTTGGAAATCGATTCTTGTAAAGGTGCTGTTGGAGATAATGTCAAGGTAGAGGCCGAAAGACTAGCAAAAGTGTCTCTGAGTGGTATTGTGCCAATAGTTATTGGTATCTCATCTTTTAGATTCACAGAAAGGTTGGGTAGCGCCATGTCAATCTAGTTGGCATGAAAGAACAGTAACGCTATGTACTAATTCAAATAAATCATCATAATTACTTTTTATTAAATGGCAATTGTGATCCATTTGCTACACCTTCAGAGAATACTGGACGTCGATGATTCGACAAGTTGCCAGTCTCGACGGAGGAATAGGTGGTATTCGTAACATCTTCTCATTCCAAATCTCGCTTTCACCAGGTTCCACTTGAGGGCCTTGGACTTGACGTATTGGGCGAATTAAAACTTTAGAATTTCCTTCCGCGTGAAATTTGGCCATGACTTTATTTACTTTTATATGATTACCTGCATCAACGTTACTCTCATCCCATAAATTCTCTGACTGCTTTGATTACTCAGTTCCACCGTAAACTCCAGAGCTTCTCCAGGAACAAAGCATCGTCGACGTAATTTAAAAACGAATCCTACCGGCCCACTTGTACAACATAAGCAATACATAGATTTGTACTTTCTTGTCTCATACGGGAGAGTAGCTCCAGGCTCCACATTCAGATCTAAAATTCCATTGACAGTAAAAGGAACAAAACAGACAGCGTCGGATCTATTCCAAGGCAGCAGTAAAGATGCTTCCATGAAATACGATACAACTCCCACGCGGCTCACAAAAGAGGAGGGGAGATCATCTGGCAATATGTATTGAAACTGGTAGACGGTTCTCCCAGATGACATGATTGCTTTCTCTTTACCTAAAAATTACACATTTATTTCGCTTTACATAATAAATGTGGCTTCACTTACAATAAAAATTATATTCCAAACATTTTTCATAGACTCATCGTACCATCCCCAAATAAAAACGTCTCATTCTGAAAGTAGGTTTCTTCAGCTGTGTAAAATACAGTGACAAATCTGCGAGAGTTTCTGCCGGAATCCTTTCGTGTCACCCGTTCAGACCAATTCACCTTGACCTTCCCTTCATACTTAATTTTTAACCCTGAAACACAGACAAGATATAAAATTCAAACGAAACTATCGGCTTTAAAGCATCGGCTAAAAACATATCATCACAACTGTACCTGTAGTCTCCACAGACTTTTCAGTATCTATTATCACCTTTCCCGTGATTGTTTGACCAGGAAAGAAGGCTTTGACAGCAGTATCCAACTCAATCCAGATGCCTATCATAGACGACATCGCGTACCACCTGCACCTCCTGTCCTGGTACCTATCTCCACTCCAGTTGACGCTCTTCCAGAATATCCGTCACAACACGAACAAAATAAGATTATGGTTTTTCGCCCTGAAACAAACAGAACATGCATGATTAGTCACAATTATCTCATACAATACAACGGCAAACAAGACAAACTTTTAAAAAACTGACAAAAAAAACAAAATCTGATATTCACGATAATTTATAATACTTTAAACCTACCAAAAATATAAACTTAAAGAAATAAGCCGGAAAACTTTAATCGATCAACTTTCAAGTAATCAACTTCTACCTAGTCTTTTGTTACGGAGGAATCACCACTCGCCACAATAATCACAAATCACAAAGAATAACATAAAGCGTGTATGCATAGTTGAATTGTGAATGCATAAAGATGCATAACATAGGTTTACATGTATTGCCATAAACGCATAGAAGCATCCATAACACGATACGATGTCCACACGATACTTGCTGGATAGATGATTCGATGATAGTGATAACTGATAAGTCTTTTAGCATATATATTTCAGCATATGTACAACAGGTAAGACCAGGTTGGTTGGTTAGGTCGGATAATTGATATAAATACACAATTACAGATTAGATACTCAAAAATATTTCCCAGTTATGACTTAATGACAGGAAAGATAAGTAAATGAAATGACAATTATCTGATTACACTGGTAAAAAATATCGAACTGTGACTGTGTTGGGTTGGGGTATCATACGTATACATGTGTGGATTGAAATGATTATCCAATTAATGAAAAGTAGCGTCTCGCGCAAATTCTTTTTTGGCTAGATTTTATACGAAAAGGATTTCATTCCAACTTCTTAGCAAATATGAGAGAGTTTTCTAGAAACACTAATTATTGATTAGGAACTCTTGAAGGGATATGGGAATGTCAGATCATCAGAATTTCAAATAGTGTTTTACAAAATTTACTTTTATTGCAGGCTATCTGATGCCCTGATACTGATAAGTGAGCACAGTCACTTAATAAATAATTTAATCTTATCGGATTGAAATGATGTGATACGCGATTTTTCTATTGTATATACCTACCTATATTTGGTCGCTAAGTTCGCTTATATATACAAATGCAACATTATGTGTATTACTTTGAGCCAAAGTATCCTGATTAGTAAAAGTATATTTTTATGTTTGAAAAGTTTAGTTCTGATTTGGTATNTATGTGTATTACTTTGAGCCAAAGTATCCTGATTAGTAAAAGTATATTTTTATGTTTGAAAAGTTTAGTTCTGATTTGGTATTAGTAAACGGGTGTAAAATGATTACTAATTTCAAATTTACATAATTGCACATCGTAAAACATGCTTAATATGATGGATAAAATGGCAACGAAAAAATGTATTAACAGAAAGTAAATACTAATATTTTGTGAACTTTTCCTACATTTATGATACGTAAACAAAGTACTTAAAACCACAATGTGTAATGTCTGATGCATATGAAACATGAAATTTAAAAACAGTTTTTGTATCCTGACTGGACAAATAACTAAACTGACAAACGAGAGATAGACTTTTGGGTTAGGAAACTGAATAAGGTGATTTTTGTGTTTGATGAAATCTCAGAAGAGATATTTTTTAAAACAAAAAAAATGTCTCTCCCTTTTTTTACCAATTAAAACATCCATGTTACATTGAAAACAATTAGTGATTTAAAACAAAGCATGGAGAGGACTTTTAACAAGATATAGATGCTCATGATCGGTAACAACCGTTGACACTGTAATGTTACGTAAGGTTGTTTTTTAAAGTTGCATAATGCTGATATAAGTCTTAATCAGTTTATGTGACATTCCACGTATTCAAATGAAATATCGCTTATGTAAGAATGGCACCAAATTCCCATTTTTCTAATCTTGTCAAGATTTGTCTGATGTGACTGTGACAGTGACAGTGACTGACGGGTATTTTTATGAAACCATGCGCTGCACCTGGGTGAATTATTAGTACGTACAAAAACACATTTACATAAAATTCCAAAACCCAAATAAGAATCCCAAAATTAGTATACACAATTTCACCACCCACTCGAGAGGGTTGCGTTTGCAGTAGCTATTCAATACTTCACTTATTTATTTAGTATTCAAAATGGATTCATCAGCAAAATTTGTCTGGTTCTCTCTTCTTGCGCTATCCTTCCTTGCTGGACAGCAAGAGGCTGCAACATTTGATCCATTTCAAAGGGGACCCTATGAAGTTCTCGACTTCCATTGGGATCGACAAGAAACTGGACTGTGGAAAAATGTTGAAGTCTGGGCACCAAAAAATGCATCTGGAACTTTTCCAGTAATATACTTCAGTGGCAGTCTTGCAGGAACCATTACCACTCGCTCTGTCAAAACATTTTTGGAACATGTGGCTTCTTATGGGTATGTTATTCTAGCCCCGTGGCGATCTGGCTCTCCAAATTATACTGTAGAGTGGCTTGATCCCATAATTGACTTTGCTCAAGAAAACGTTTTGTACTGGATGGTTGCAGGAGGTAAGAAATTGGACTTTGAACTCCTTAACTTTAAAACAACTTATCATTTTTATTATGACTGAATAGGAGCTGCCTTAGATGCCAAACCAGATTTCAGCAGGATGGTCATGATGGGTCACTCGGCTGGAAACCACATTTACGTGAACTATCTTAAGCGCAAAGGATGCCGTAATTTCCTCGCCTCCATCCACCTCAGCCCTGTTGATGGTGTCGACCCGTTCGGACTTTTCCCCGGAGATTATTGTATTACACCTGGAGAAAAGGTCAACTATGAAATACCCACACTTGTAGTTAAAGCAGGATTGGATCCTATTCCAGGCACGCCAATTAATCCAGCATGTGCACCTGCAAATCTCAGCAATGAACGGTTTTATGAAGCCATGCCAGGAAACAGGTGGTTTATCAATGCTACTGAGTTTGGACATGTTGACTTTTTCGAGGAAGGCTTTGTTGAGGGGGTTGAAGTAAGCTCACCTTATATGCATGTGTAATATTTTACAATGGTAGTAAAATGGTATTAAAAACAAGGTATTAATGCAATAATTGTATTGTTACAGTTTCTGAACTTCTGCGCTTCAAATGACACTGCTGATAAGACCGTTTACCAAGATTTCACGGCAGGAATTGCTGTTTCCTTTATTTCAGGTAAAAAACTATTTCAAGTTTAAAGAAGGCATTCTAGATATCTTTTCGAGACATCTCTAAAGTACCCCTTTAAATTACACATATAGCCATGCTCTACCCTGAGGAGTACTGCGATATGCTTGCCTATGTTGAGGATCCTTCACTGTCCCAAATCGGAACTGTTATGTTTAATGATGTCAACTCAACCACTCGTTGTACTGCAAAATGCACATGGGTTCCCGAAGAAGCTATTTTATTTGAAGATGATTCGAAACATCAATCTTTTTATTAAACATAAGTTTTTATGACAGGGATATAAAAAATTTACGTCAAATAATATGAAATCTAAATAAAATATTACACGTTACAAATTATTCAGAAGAATTAACATTATCAACATCATCAAAAGCTCTATCATTATGATTTTGAAGCAATGCTTCATTCATTTCTCCTCTGCCAACACCATTGTTTTCTTGTGGAGCATAGTCCGAATAATGTCTCTGATGTCGGAACCGAAACGAATCGTCCCTTTGCATCATCCTCAACCCTCCCTCTTCCTCGTACTCTTCCCGTATCTCTGACAGACTTTGGTTCAGATGGTCATACAGGCTTCCCATCTGGGAGCCATGAGAAAAGTTACGATAATTTCCAGAGAAAGCCCTTGTTAGAAGTTGCTTCTTATCATTTGTTGCTTTAATCACATCTCCAGTTTTCCAACCCCGTAAACCTTTGCCATCTTCCACATTATTCAAAACATTTAAACAGCTACAGCGAGCTTCCTCTTCTTTGTAAACCATCAGCGCATGCTGAAGGAACCGTGTGAATTTCATTCTGTCCGTATTGTCTCCAATCCGTTTCAAAATAAACCAATCGCAGAAGTTTAACTTACGAAAGTATTTCTTTGCTTGCTTCTTAAAAATAAAGTCTACATCGTCAATCGAATCCTCATCTCCATTAGTTGTCAGTCCAAGCTTTTCTTTATCAAGAATAATGGGCTCCACTCGAAGCATAAGCAGTTTAAAACGAACATCCTTAAATGACCAGAGCATCAAGCGGTAAATAACCATTAAGAATTGGATCCCAAACAGTCCCCAAAACCAGAACCAAAGGAATAGGAAGACCTTCTCATGAATCACATTTAATGTGAGAACACATAAAATATCGTAGTTCACCAGGTTTCCACTGCTGCCAAATTTTTTAAATTCACATTTGCTCATTTTTGGAAAAACTCGATCAAACGGGTTATCCTCGTCAAGTTGAGTTGTAAATTTGATTGATTCATTTCTTTCACTGTCTAGACTTCCTTTAGTTTTCATGTATTGCATCCACTCCAAGCCAAGCCCTGTAAAATCTCCAGCGAGGAGTTGGTCTGTGAAAAAAATTGACAGGCTGACGAGAACCAGGTTAAGTACTTCACAAAACACGTAGCCACCCGAGTAGCACCGATTTTGTTTAATATTTTTTATAAACATTTTAGCTGCTGGAAGCTGATCCTCGTTACCTTCACCATCTGATGAAGATTTGCTAGTAGAATCATACAAAGATCTTTGAAATTTCCCAGTTTCAAGGAATTTGGACAACTTCTTCTTCTCCAGCGATCTCCAGACAATTTTTGGGATATAAAACATAAATGCTTGGATGGCAATGAAGAATGGAACCCATTGAAAGTACAGATGAAACTTTATGCCAGTTCCAGAAGATTTCGAAGGGCCAACTCCAGGATAAGGAAGGTACTTTCCTATTTTATTCTTCAGATTTTCATGATAGCTTGTAACTGTGTAAGTTCCGGTGATGAAGCAGAGTTGGTCCACGGCAGAGGATCGGATATCTTCGTCTGGAGGAGCGTAACAGTTTATATGCTCTTTGCTAATGCGTTGATAAAAAATGAGACCAGCGAGAATAAGCAGAATGGCTGGAGTAAGTTTGGTGAAAAAACGAAATAATAGGTTGTCAGTTTGAACATCACGAGGGAAAACCGATTTTAGGTGGCGTAAAACTGTCTTCGCTTTTGTGACGCCTCCCATTATTAAAAATGTATGGAGGTCTTTTTCAAACGTTATAACACAACTTAGGTTAGGTATTTGTACTCACTAAATGTTGTGTTCAGTAAGATTGTTAATTTTAAAATGAAAGAAAAACCTTTGTTCGCAGCATGATAAAACAACTAACTTGCTCAGTCAGTAAGTAATGCATCTGAAATAGTTCTGCGATTTGCAATAATAGGTGAGTATCGATATTTTAATATTGACTTTAAATATGAATGCTTAATAGTAAACAGTAATCGCCCACCGGAGGTAGATAGAAACCTCAAATAAAACAATATGTACATAACATCAAGAAAATCAAAACATATATTCATGACTCATGACATAAGAAATATAGAATCGTTTAGTATTAATATATAAGCTAAAACGCTGGCTGACTAGTTACTACTTTAACGTTCATGATCTGAAGCTCGTTCAAATTTTATGTTGAAACTAGTGTTTACTGTTTACTATTTGTGATACTTCTGATAACGCTGGCAAAACAATTTTTGGAAATATGGCTTAATCACTTTTGTTTGCCTGTGTAACTGGACTTGAAACTAGAGTGTTTACTGTTTACTATTTGTGATACTTCTGATAACGCTGGCAAAACAATTTTTGGAAATATGGCTTAATCACTTTTGTTTGCCTGTGTAACTGGACTAGTTTTCTGATATGCAAATATATACAGATAAGGATGGAAAGGATGAATAAAATAAAGTTTTTGCAATGATGCAAATAGCCTCTCTGCATATTATGACGACCACATGAAAGTTAGATACAATAGAATAGATCATTTTAGTCTTTCAACAAGTTTTATTTACTGGCGATTGGCAGTATAAAAATTAACGACACAGTTTTATACATATAACTGTATTATTTGCGAATAATGTGCATACTATAGACATTAGTAATTCCTTTCAAATTTATGTGTTAAATGGTATCCCATCCCATCTTGAAAACAATGTAATCATTAAATTACTCAAGTTTTATTTACTGGCGATTGGCAGTATAAAAATTAACGACACAGTTTTATACATATAACTGTATTATTTGCGAATAATGTGCATACTATAGACATTAGTAATTCCTTCCCAATTTATGTGTTAAATGGTATCCCATCCCATCTTGAAAACAATGTTATCATTAAATTACAGCTTTCCAGCGTTGTTAACCAAACCAACAATCTTTGACCATTGTGATCCCTCAGTCATCTCGATAATCTCTCCATTGTACATGGTCATGACGGTGGGGTAAGTTAATCATTAAATTACAGCTTTCCAGCGTTGTTAACCAAACCAACAATCTTTGACCATTGTGATCCCTCAGTCATCTCGATAATCTCTCCATTGTACATGGTCATGACGGTGGGGTAAGTAGACACTCCATAGTCATCTGCCAAAGTAGGAAGCTTATCGCCTGCAACCTTAGCCAACGCCAACCTCTCACTGCGGTTCTTTGCCAATCGTTCCAATTGAGGGTAGATCCACTTGCAAGAACTGCATTCACTATAAGTTCAAGAAATACAATTAGATAAAAAATCATGGCAAGCATAACGCAACATTTGATGTACATTTTAAACTTTTCTTAATACTTTTTAATGCAGGGAAACTTACTCATTTCCAAAGAATACTACAACTGGTTTCGGGCTGTTTAAGACGTCCTCATTGAATACATCCTCGGTGTAGGCGTCGATTATGTTAGATGCAGCAGCTCCTTGCCTCTGGGGCTTTGCTGAGGTGATGACAACCACAGCAGCTAAAACGGCGAGAATGATGAGTTTGCTCATGTTGAAAATTGGGTTTGGTGGTTTGGGAAAGAGTAATTTAATACTAATAGTTATCAAATTAGTAAAACTTGTAGAAATGAGCTTGACCAAACGCCTGCGATTGACTGAATGCCGGTGGATCCAGCTCACCTGCTTTTATACCAAAGCCAGATGAAAGGATTTATAATAAATCGTGGCTTCAGAAAGAAATATTATAGCTATTAATGGAAATCATAACTTGATCTACCAGTTAGTACAGCAATCGGTATAGCTACACATAAGTGGCTAACATATCACTCCAGTAAGAAGCAAAACTTGTTTCCAAATCCTCTCTCTCTCGCACTCAATGCTGTATAATTATCATCGTAGTTGTCGTCAATTACCTCCGTCATCGCCGTGCTCATCTTCCATCATTTCGTTACTACATTTATTTTAAAATACTTGCCTTGGAATAGGTTTACTTATATACTTTTACTTATCTTATAATGTCAGAAGAGAATTTAAATGAATAGCTCATCTCCACCGTTTGTCATAAAATGCATTTTCTCGGGATATATGGATTTAGGAAAGATACGATAATTGCACAAAATATATTCAATTTGATTGGCATCAAATATAAAGAGTAAAAGTAGCCCATGTCCATTCAATCAATGTTTATATATGGATGTATTCCAAAGTCTTCTCCATTTTGTCGAGGGTGAGGTGACTTCAAGGATTAGGAGGGTGGCTTCCTTTTTCAAGTTTAGCATGATAACTTCGTAATATATGCATAAGTTTTTGGAACAAACCAAAATTGATCCACTTTAGCCACAAGGTATCAGATATTTTCTTTTAGGGAAGTAATAGTAGTACTCTATTTGTGTTAAGGTACTGTGTATGTACTGTGTTGGAATTGCTTGCGCTGCTAATGAAATATGATTTCATCGAAAATGAAAATATTTATTGAAGTATATTTTTGTTTTCAAAAATGGAACATTCAGGTAAGGTGTCAGTTTGAAAAATAACATCAAGGAAAACTGATATTAGGACTGGGAGTGCTCAACTGTGGGCGCTTCCGAGACTCCTGCGATTGTTAATTTGTATTGGGGTCTTTACAGAACGTACATTTTCTTCTCGAGAATTTGATATCCGAGTACGCAATCTTAGAGAAATAATAAATTTTGACTCTCAAAAAGTTTTTCTATCTAAAACATGAATGAATTTCATTTTTCATATAAAGTATATGTAGATCTTAGGGAGATTCGCAATAATGGATAAGAGCACAGCTAGATAAGAAAATTGGTTGTCGCCTCGTCGGTAAAAAAATGTTTACTAGAGTATTTCTCGAAATCTTCCTGGTTGTATGCAGTCTTTGCAGGCGTTAGTACGCTATATTTGAGATTTTAGACATGCAAATAGTTCTAATAGTTTTTTTTGATACAGTAGGCGGCTGATGCAAAACTGTTTTAATTAATGGAAATTTTTTTATCACAATTAAATTGGTTAATACTCTTTTTAAACATGTTTTATTTGCTGGCGCTTGGCAGTATAAAAATTAACAACATAGTTTTATGTTAGCTGCATTATTTGTATATCTGTAATATTAATGGAAATAGTTTTTTATCACAATTAAATTGGTTAATACTCTTTTTAAACATGTTTTATTTGCTGGCGCTTGGCAGTATAAAAATTAACAACATAGTTTTATGTTAGCTGCATTATTTGTATATTTGTAAATGTATACTACACATTAAAAATTCCTAGTAAATCTCGTAATTTACGTGGTAAACGATATAGTTGAATTTAAAAAACGATATAACCTAATTGGTTTACAGCTTTCCAGCATTATTAACCAAACCGACAATCTTTGACCACTGGGGTCCCTCAACCATCTCGATAATTTCTCCATAATACATAGACATGATGGTGGGATAAGTAGCGACTCCATAGTCGGCTGCCAAATCGGGAAGCTTGTCAGTATCAACCTTGGCCAACATCAACTTCTCACTACGGTTCTTAGCTAATCGCTCTAATTGAGGATAGATCCACTTGCAAGAGCTGCAATCCCTATAATTGCAAAAAATAAGATTAAAAACCATGTAATATTTGAATGTATATATTGTACTTTTCTTGACGATTTTAAGGTGATGAAACTTACTCATTTCCAAAGAAGACCACGACTGGTTTCCTGTTGTTTAAAACTGCATAGTTGAACACGTTCTCTGTGTAGACATCAATAAGATTCTTGGATGCAGGTGGTCCTTGTTGGGGCTTTGCGGAAGCGATCACGGCCACGGCAGCCAAAACGACAAAGATTGCGAGTTTGCTCATGGTGAAAATTGTTTGGAGGTATTTAGAAAAGAGTAATTATATGTAAGAATAATGAATTGCAAAAATTAAATCTGACCAAACGCTTGAGGTTGACTGAATGCTGATGATGCTAACTCCCCTGCTTTTATACCAAACCCAGATTGATCGCTTTTCGTTAGTTTCAGAAAGGAACATTAAAGCTTATTAATGGAAACAATAACTAGATCTACCAGGTAGTACAACAATATATCTAGGTGGCTAACACATCACTCCTGCAAGAAGCGAAACTTGTTTCCAAACCTCGCATCAATGCTGTATCATCATCGTTGCGTTGTCGTCAACTACCTCCGTCATCTTCATTCATGATCAAAAATCCATTTATTTTAAAATAATTACTGTGGAATGTAAAATGTGTGGCTATTCATAGTTTCAACCCGTCACTTTTGTTTCACTACTCTACTGGGATCGTGACGTGATTGTGACTCTGAATCGTCAAACGAAAACAAAAATTAATATTTCATCGTTTAACTTAAAATGCACTTTATTGTATATGAATTTTCACTGGACATGAGAAGAGACATGATGATTTACTCAAATAATATCCAATTTGAATAATAAATATCATAAAAATAATATTTATGCCCATTAATAGCACGTAATAAATTGACGTTTGCAAGAATTTTTTGCAACTTGTTGGTGGTACGGTGATCGAGGAGGGTCTTGCTGGACATTAAAGGATATATATAGGTTTTGCAGCCTACCTACATATCAGCCTATCTGTTCTGTGACTTTACATAGGAACGTAGGTATTAAATCTAAATCAAACAAACGTTTTGCAATTCGAGCTAATTTGAGCATTAGTTCATCTTGTAATGATGGCGGATTAATCTTTGCTCTTAACCCCGCACCCTATCATTACCGCATAAAAATCAATTTGCATTCTAATTAATTTTTCCAGACTTTGTAGGTCTTTTCAAGGGGATTGGTCTTCGCATTTCTTTTGGATCGTGGTCGTGAGCTGAACATGAAAATTCAGTCATCTCAATTTGCTTTATGAGATCCAGTTTTTCTACTTTTGCGTGTTCTGGGGTGCCATCCTGTCATCTCGTTGAACATGATATAGGCACAAAAGACCAGAATAGGATAATAACTAAAAATTATCAAATAATGAGATAATAACAATAAAAATGTAGGTACTGGAAAGAGTTGCAATTTTTCAGGTATGAAACGCTGTAATATATATTCGTACCTTATTAACTTATTGCATTACTATACATACCTAGTTTGGTTTTAGTTTGGTTCCCTTATTATACTAATATCCGTTCCTGTCTGAGAAATATGGAAATTGCGAGTTCGTGCCCAGCCGATATTGATTTTGTCATAAACTATAGAGTAAAAATACTGCAAAAATTGTGGTTTTAACATCTTAAGGGCAAAGGGGGAGTTAATAAGCACAAAACTCTTTTATATCTTGTACATACATAATTACACTTATGATATAGACCCGATACACACGCATATTAAAAATTTTAAAGGAACTTTGTGTAAATGTGATATAATATGCATAAATGTAATATATATGTCTGGAGCCTCTGCACTTTCAATTTGCAACTTTTTGTGGGTTTATAAGACCAAAAATTATTGAAAGTCAAAAGTAGTAAAGAATTTAAGAAATCCAAAAGTGTACGTATATCCTATTTCTATATTCAGGTCTATATATATCCTATATTCTATATATCCATAATTCTATGCGAGCTTTGCTTGTCATATCAAATGACCACCATGAATTTTAATTAAATTTTTTAAAGATTATATTTAGGAAACTCTTGCACGTGTGCCCTTGAACGGCTTTTACCCTGTCAATGCCTTGCTCGGCGTCTTAAAACAAGACGCAATATTGTAATAATTTTTATAAAGAAAGTGTTTGTCTGCATTTTATTGGAATGACGCAACCTTGCAACTAAACAATTAATTAAATTAGAAATCAAAGTAGTAAACCGATAACCATGATTGATGATGATATTGACCGCTAGGATCCATTTCAGCTTTTTAAATTTAATATTCAAAGGGTTATCCGAAATCTTCAAAATTTATTCTAATGTCCCAATTAAATGCCACGTGCATATACGCGTCGTGCGTAATAGGCATTAGTATTAGTCTTTATTGACGTCAATGTTTCAGACGCACTGACCCTGACAGGTAATTTGTAGCAGTTGTTGTATCGTTCCGTATCATCACTGTTTCATTTTTGCATTTGCACTCTGTCCACACCAATAAAAGTTAAAAATCAGGTTAATTATCCAGCTGGGTTTAAAATGCGTGTATATCTTGCCACCCAGCAATTCAGCATTCCACTCCACTTCAAAACGTATTTTATTGCTGAAGGGTAAATGAATTATTATATGACATTTTGAATAGGAGGGAGGTTCAGTCATGAAGAAGACCTAAATACAATATTTTTGTCCTTGCCATAATATTACAGCTTATCTTAAGCAAGCATTTAAATGAAGCATAAGTTATCAAGATAAATTAATACACTTTGGCTTCTACACCTTAATTAATTACATTTAAAAAACTTAATTGGGAGCTATTCACTCCATCCATATAACATTATGCATTAGGTTCACATTGATCATGATTAACATAGAATACCACTTGTTCGCCTTTGCTCATATCCGCATGTAGTGTATACATATAATTTAATTGCAATTAACGTCAGGCTTAGCATACACCCCATTAATTAGGTAATTATAATTGCTCTACAGATGTGTTTATGCATTTGCACCGGTGAAATGGAAAGGAATCTGCGTAGAATACATTTTGCTTACTTGTGAAATATCCTTATCTAAAAATGATTGTCCTACTTCGCCCCAGCTTGTAACCGTATAAAATATATAATTGTGTAGCCCACTAGTACCATCGTGGCTGAGGCAAAGTGAGACTAGGGATAAGTAGCGCTCCAAAGTCAAACTGAAGATTTCTCTATTGTAAAACACTTGTTCGATCTGATCCCTTTTCTTAGCTTGTGTTTGTTTGTTTGTTGTGGAATGTGAAAGATGAGTCAGTTCCAGTCGAACACAATCGAACTAGTGGGCTGGACGAACGCGACGGGACAAGTGGGGATTCGTTTCTTTCTTTTTTGTTGATTTTTTGTGTGAATTGGCGTATTCATTTTAAAAATGGGATTTGTAGTGAGTTTCACTTAAATGCTGTAAAGCTTTAATTTTTAATCAGTTTTTAAAATGTATTGTTTGTAGTGATTAGTTTGGAATTGGAAAGCAATTTTAAATTTTTACAATGGAGAACGGGTCTCGAAACTCGGAGGATGAAGTGAATCGTAGGTTGCAAAGGTTGTAAGTTGGTATCAGTTATTTAGTTGTTATTTGGGTCATTAATAGGTTGCTGATTGTTGTATTTATTTGTTTTATAAGTTAACGTTTTATGTATTTATTTGTTTGTTTTCAGTGTGGCCAGTCTAATTATTGACCCTGGAAGAATGACGAATGGAAACGGTGCTGATTCTAGTGAGTCTTCGATTGGTGGGGAAAGAAGCATTCCTATTAAGAAACGGGTACATCCTCAAGTTACGGAGATGGCCTCATTTAATCGGGATCCTGGTTCTTCAAGCAGTCTAACCGTTGTTGAAGACAGTGGTGCAGGTCCAGTAGTGCAAGAAGAACCACCTGGGTTTTCGCCAGTTCCTAATTCTGTGTCAGCGAGCAGTACATCAGAACTAAGGGAGGCAATGCAGAGGAGAGTTCTGGGAAGTGAAGAAACAAGAGAGAAGGTTGTAACGGGGGAAAAGATGGAGGAACAGCCGCACAGTAACAGGTGGAGTGCCGTGAAAGCAGCTTCAAGTCTGCATTCACTTGATAATGCCAATCCAAAATCGAATGACGGTTTCAGCGGAGATGATGCAGATTGGCCAGCATTGGGGCCACCTGTGTTAGACTTATCAGTGTGGGCAGCAGAAAGTGGAGAGAATGAGGAGGATCTAATGCCAGTCGACAAT
>JAHZNG010001515.1:0-16896 GCA_027744375.1 Orchesellides sinensis | reverse complement strand
GGTTTTTACGAGGGTGTCAATCAGTATTACTTGTCAGAGTTCAATTATTGTTTTTCTTACTGAAAACACAGTTAGGCATTTTGCACGCTTTTGGATCCGTTACTTTGTGATTTTAGGCGTGAGAGAATGAGTCAAAGGATATTGAAAGCGAAAAAACACGTTGCAGCTGTTGTTCTTTTGCATGTTTAAAACTTTTTTTTTCATTTCATCAAGTGACAGTTTCGAGTAATTTGAGCTCTTCGACAGATGAACACTGTCACTCAAACAGTTTGCACGTGTCTCATTTTCTAATTATACAGGCTTACATGCACTACGCTTTCAAAAAGTATATCATTTACATAGCTCAAACTTTGATAAATATATATAAATGAAATTGTTCTGAAACTGCTTGCATCCAAGTAAGGCTCTGTGTTACCGCATTTTACTTACCTACTTACTACTTAGTTGAAGTTTTACTGAAAGTATATATGGAAGATAAAATAATGATGTAGTCTCGTGTGCATGTGATATTATCGACATACCCATTGTGAGATGCGCATTGTTCCTAATAGAAAGTCGCTGACAACTAGGATGCATTGAAAAAAATGCCCTTGAGAAAGGACAAAGAATTTCGTATTTTGGAGATGTGCATCTAAAATGGTAAAAATAGCTTGAAGCAACAAGTTTCCGGTGTCCTTTAATAAATAGTAAAGGCGACAAATTTGGTGTGCTACGACGTACTGCTTGTAATACAATGTATGTTGTGGATTTCAATAAATGTAATGAAAATGACGACAATACTATTGGATAAAGATTTGGGATTAACTTTGTTTGTATACAAGCACACGCATATGCATTTATTTGTTTTGATTTCTTTGGGTTTTGTTTTAAATTGCAATTTATTTGGATATCTACTAGACTCATCTTTGGTTCCAGACGACCACGAATTCAAAGTATTTATAATGTTGATTGCAGTCGGCAACGATTTGTGTTTGTACTTATGCAGGAAAACATTGGAGTAAAATAGAGATGCCAGGAAATAAAGTAAATAAACATAGGTTGAAGTTGAAAAAGCCGTTAATTTCTCTCTATTGAAGAAATAATGCAAAAATTTAGACGATGCTGATAATAAAGAGGGTTTTTAAACATGAGTTGATTACCCGGTCGCGCATAAGTTGTACAAATAATGAAGAAACCAATGTGACTTTTCCTGTATGTCAAATACAATCACGAAATGTGTAATTGATGCTTATTTTTTCTATTTAAAAGTAAACGGTAAAATAAATATTCAAAGTATTTATAATGTTGATTGCAGTCGGCAACGATTTATGTTTGTACTTATGCAGGAAAACATTGGAGTAAAATAGAGATGCCAGGAAATAAAGTAAATAAACATAGGTTGAAGTTGAAAAAGCCGTTAATTTCTCTCTAATGAAGAAATAATGCAAAAATTGAGACGATGCTGATAATTAAGAGTGTTTTAAAACATGAGTTGATTACCCGGTCGCCCATAAGTTGTACAAATAATGAAGAAACCAATGTGATTTTTCCTGTATGTCAAATACAATCACGAAATGTGTAATTGATGCTTATTTTTTCTATTTAAAAGTAAACGGTAAAATAAATTCAAGCAGCAAATGTAAAATAAATCGTGCATAAAATATGCGGAAAAGTCAATTAGATTATGTATATTTGAAGTTGTAGTGTACATGTACACAACATGATACGTATTGTTTGAACTAATGAGCTTTTTTAATCAATAGACCTACAAAGTATAAGTAATGACAAAATGGTTTGCTTGATATGCGTATACGGAGAGGGTATTAAACAGAATAAATGTTTTTATTTGCGAATTTCCATACAAAATAAAATTATTAGGTCATTCGTGACGATTTTATCCTAGAACTATAATTAATTATAGCAAATATCAGGTTGCCGAAAGATCGATTTTAAAAACAATCCAATGTTTACTGAAGGATGCACTGGCCATCGTCAACGGCTTTGATTATGTGAGGATAGAAATAATAAAGGATCATTGCAGTATCCTCTGAAATGCAAATCTGGGCACTGATCTTGAGGGTAACTTTCAAAAATGTCTCCTTCTGTCGCTCAGCTTCCTGTTTGAGAAAGTAGATAATGATTTGTGCAGCACGTGAGAGATCCAGCTTTCCCGTTCCTAAAATTAGCACCCAACACAAACATAGATTAGAACATGAGCAATAACCATAAGTCAATTTTGTGTACTTTTTCTGATATCATTTGCTATTTTTTATATCCCAATTCCCCATCAGAATGATGTAGTATGTGGGATTTATTTATAATCCTAAAGTGATGAACGATTTATTGCATTTTTGTATTCATACCTTCGCTATCTACTGCTGCGATCAGGGTTTGCAGCTCCTCAGGCCTATAATGCTTCACCAATGAGCTGAGGATTTCTGGAAGCCTGTCTGCATCAATAGCTACTCCATTCAGGTCAACGTCATGGTACTGTTCGACGATTTGTTGAAGAACTGTAATATTTGCCAAATGCATTGCAATGAATAAAAAAATTGGGTTATTAGAGCATGGCTCATTAGATTCAAAGAATTCCTTATTTTTATTCACCACCACTTTTAAGGAATGTTTTGGAAAAAAAGATAAAAGATTACAAACCTGCTTTTGGCTCAACTTCTGTTTGATACTCTCCTTGTCCAATAACGGCGGTCCTCATGTCGGTAGACATCACAATACTTCTTCGAAATTGCACACAAAAAATTGCTAATCGCCTTGTTAGCTCTATAGAACCCACAAGTTTACACTTGCTAAACGAGGGAGAAAAATTTAAATGAATGAAATTTAAAAAAGAATGACA
Source organism: Orchesellides sinensis (assembly GCA_027744375.1). Classification (NCBI taxonomy): domain Eukaryota; kingdom Metazoa; phylum Arthropoda; class Collembola; order Entomobryomorpha; family Orchesellidae; genus Orchesellides; species Orchesellides sinensis. Next base: position 14,063 of record JAHZNG010001515.1, on the reverse strand, counting down.
AGGGCACGAGAAAGGCTAATGTAACTTCTTCTCAACCGGCTTTCTTTAGATTTACTAAACTGATAACCTATAGTTTCGGATTACCCACACTGATTTCCCTTTCCTTTATGCGATAATCTTATTTCAGTCAGTTCTGTTCTCGACCAGATCCTAATGCGTTATGGCAGGATGAGAATCGGTGACATCTAATTTTATACATTTGTTCGAGACGCGTCCCGCATTCCCGTCATGCAAATATACATATGTGGACACGCAACGCTACGAAGTTATAATGTGTATCTGATCAAAAGTGCTTAGGACGATATAAAATCTTCACATAGCTACACATACTACCAATATATATTTCTGCAATATGATACATATTACATTACATAGCTTTCCACACTAAAACTGCATATTATATGAAGTTCGAAAGCATGTACCCTAAGCAAATAAATGTATCACTAAATCGGTACATCGCGTCAAGAAGAATGGTTTAAGAGGATAAATGTGTGTTCTTATTTCCAATCTGCGTAGTCGTACACCCCAGATCCTGGTAATACATCTTTGTTCAAAGTTCAAAAACAAAATCAAACAGGGAAAATGGCTAGTAGTATAACCCATTACATCCAATATTATTATATTTACATTTTTTATATCTTCTCGATCCCCTCTCTTTTTCTTTAAAAATGAAACATTATAGGAAAAAATAACGAAAAAAGGAAAGTGCACAATCTAGTTCGAGACGACAGGGTGAAAGATATTTTTTGCAATGTTTGTGAAACCTAGCCAAGCAGAAAGACTCCTCTATTGTCAAACCTATCAAGCTGACAAAGTACAGATTTCGGGATCATGTTCACAACAACACAAATTGAGTAAGCAAAGTATTTGCGTACGTTGCAATTATATATACATATACCTAAGTATTAATATAAGGAAATTCTCTGGTAAAATCCCGAATTTTACAGCTTGTTTCAAAATCCCGACCGAACACTTTGCATTTTCTGTTGTATCTTTTTTATCTCATCAGCACATGTACATTTAAGTATATGTATGCCACGACCACGACCAGGATCATCAGCATCATCACTCAGTTTCAAACTCATTCTGTCGGTGTTATAAACAGCTATGTATGTATCTTGCCAAATATCGGGTTTTAGTTGATTCTTCTCTGTGTGTTATTTTATGATATGATAGTGTGCGCATATTGTGCCCTATTTTCATTTCATGACTAATGTTCTGCAATTTTCGTTGTGATAAGAGCTTTCAGTGTACATTTAATTATAGAACCTTGGCATTCTGCTAGTTGACTCATCCGGAGTCCATTCATGATGTGAGAATCAAAAGCGTGCGTGGTTGATGCTACGACATCCTATAAAATCTGCATATTCGTTCATAAGTAGGTATAATTCTGTAAAAGAGGCGACAGCTAGTAGTTCAAACTTCATGTGTATTATTTAATCTAATCTCATCGGATGAAAAAAAGAAAATGGTTATTCTCTTGAGAATTGGCTATACATGAGGAGACGGCGGAAAATAAATGCAGACATTTTTATTCAATCCTTATTAATTCTCATCAACGCTACATGAGTATGCAAGCATGTTAAAAGTATGAAGTGACGATGATAGTCGTGTCGTATCTTTCACCATTCTTGATCTTGACTTTCAGGGATTGTTCCGGGTCGGATATTGTCAGTGCATTATCGATTTTGGCTATCAGCCAATAAGTAGAAAAAACCTGAAGAATTTAAAAGCGTAGGAAATATCCATATCACGTAATAAAAAACGATCGCTAACTTTTCAAGTAAGGGTAAAGGATGGTAAATTTCTTCATAAGAAAAGAACTCAGACAAGATTGTAGATAAGTCTTTTAGTTAAATTACCCATACTTTAATAGAAACGTTGGATAATTTGTATGGATGTGAGTTATTTACACAACTAAACGTCTGTATCTGAAATGAAATAAAAGATAGGGCATAGAAAAAGGGTGTCACCCAAGCCCCCAACCCAAAGATTTTCGTAGGTAGATTGAAACACAAAATCGCATATTTTTTCTCATGACTGATTTCTTGTAATTTGAAGGCAGGGAGGTCTGCAAAAAACAGAAGACAACTGTATCTAAAATCAACCGAAATAGCAGTATAACCATTGTCACCACTCTAATATAATGTGTAATGAATCTTTTCGAGACTGGGGTATACAATAAGACACATTGGAACATGGTAAACTATTATTCGCCATTCATTTTTATACTTCTGCTGATGCTGTTTCGTATAATTGAATGTGGTGTTTGGTAAAATAGGAGCCATTGCCATTACCATTGTCCCATAACGGAATGTTTACAAGATCATAACAATAACAACAGATCATGTTCTCTCCAAACAAGCCTTCTTCAGACCAAGTGCAGCATACCGCAATTTCATGGCCTGAACTGGCGTGTTTTTCTGTTCTCACCCAAAAAACGAAATTCTTCATGCTAAGATTAGACTAATATCTTCCAACGGGATAAAATCCGTCCATACCTGTAAATATAGTCATATTGTAAGTACATAAATACATATCTTTAAAAACGAGATGCTAAATCATAATGAGAGTACTTTGTTTTGTTTTTCTTTCGCTACATTATCATTTCTACTTCTCATTCCCAATTTTTCAGATAATTCGTCTGCACCATTAAACATGAACCAGACTCTGAAAATCTATAAACGATATGTTAGCAGGCATGTGTCACCTATCATCGATTTTTACAGTATAGTAATAACATGCCATCATCATCTGCACGCATCAGAGCTGTAAATTAGTTATGTTTTTCGGATGTAAACGTGCTAAATTCTTTGGAATGAAGGAAAAAGATTTATGGTTTCAGACCTATTTTTGATTTTTAACAGTTGTCATTTCCTCTGAAAAATCCATTTTGACACACGATATTTTTTGTATCCAAACTGTATGCAAGAAAATAGTTAAATCAAACCTTTCGCTATATAATACTGTTTCAAACTCTGACTTATCAATCAAGGGTTTTACTACAGTCTAGAGTATCCCTATTCCTCTTCATCGCTTCTACAGTCGAGCGCCATTTGAAACGGTACATAAAGTTCACGCCTGGAAATGTGCTGTGTCTAACGGGAACGTATTGAAATATCCAATTACGAAAGATGCCAGAACATGATGCCAACTAGATTGGATGATTTGTGCTAAAGAATGATGATATCTGATATATTAATTAACCGAATAGGTGCCTTGTTTCTTTAAATAGGTGTAGGCAGAATATGTATAGACGACGTTTTTCATGGCACGTGGTTCTTTGCTTCATGATGTCAATGGTCATGTCCTCTAATTACCCTTGGGTGAAGTGAATGGTAGGCTGATAAACGTGTGGAAAAAACTGTGTACTCCGAAAATCTTATGGCTTACACTCTTCCTGTTTTGATATACGATGATCGTCATTAACTTTTCAAACAGTTATGTTGAAGTTCAGATGAGCCAATTGTGATATTGAAAATTGGGATGCATAAACTGATCGACAAATTACCGAATTCGAAAGTGCGAAGTACTTTTCAAGGATTATTCAAAAAGACACTTACAATTCTTTTATACAAATTGAAATTGGTTTTTCATGAGCGGTATACTTATATTTTTAGCTATTACCTTTTCCATATCATGGTAAAAAGTTTTATTTTTATCCTCTTTTTTATTTAAAATAGATTTTTGAACAAAAACTGCCGTGTGTTGAATGATTGATGAGGAGCATGTCTTATACATATACCTAACCACCCCCATTAAAATTCCTATGGCCCGTCTTTCAGTTTTACGTACGTGGGTGTTCTCACATACTCCATGTGAATGAAAAGTATGACTTGGAATTCAAATCCACTTGAGAATAGTATCGTCTAAATCGGTTACGGAGCATTTACGTTGGCGGAAGACTACATATTTTCAATATCTTAGTGGCAGAATGTACATTCGATATTAAGTATATGAAATAGTGTTATACAATATACGTAGGTATGTGTGTTTGGAATACGTCATATTTCACTAAAAAATGTGTAGCTTAAGATTACAGAGAACGAGTCATGACCTCAGCTTTGCTGTAAAATAAACTTTATCATTTGGGTGATGTAACACATTCTAATTCCAGGCAGGCTTCGTGAACTTTTCAATGTTCTGAAAACGATACTCCTACTCCTATTTATACAACTCTATCACTGCAAGAAAAGCCAGACACGCCAAGACAAATCGTCGGTCGGTCTCTCGTTTAAGATCATAAAATGATGAAAATCATCATCATCGCAATCATTATAATGTGGGAAGAGAAAAACCATACAGTTTATCATATGAAGATGTGACAAATCATGACAGATGCATTCTCAATTATATGATATCAACCGACTGAGTCATACTGTCATTTTCATTAGTAGTATAAAGTATAAATACTATGCAACTGCACACATAACAGTATATATATGTCGGAAAGTAACAACCGAATTTTGACACCAGGAAAACTAACAAAATTAACCCCTTTACGTAAGTATTAACAAAATTAAAAAGTTGAATTTATCTGAGAATAATTCGTATTTATAGTTATAAGAGTATATTCATATATTTTATAAAAAAAATAAAAGTATGCTCCTATCCTAGTGTTGTTAGTTGTACTTTAATCAAAAGCAAGTCTTTGATTTCAAATTAAATTCAATATTTGATTTGATTTAAAAATCAGTATGATACTTTGCTTATGATACAATCAATGAATTTCATAGAACATTTTTGATTTGTCAATGTTTTTCATCCCTAGCAATAAAAAACGAATCAAAACTTAATGAGATTGATGATCTTTACTAGTGTTTCTGCATTCCACATTAATTTATTCGTAGTCTACTTAAAAAACGAAACGTTTGTTCTTTGTTCGCTATTCATAAAAGATTCAGTATCAAATTACTTCTTTCCACCTTGTTTAAAAATAAGCGTGTTTATGACCAATAAGATTACTCTCTCGAGTTTCATAAAATCATGAATTTCTTTTGATTTTCCCCGATTTATGGAAATGTTGCCAAGGATTAGCTATTTTAAGAGATGATCGATGAATGCGGAAAAGACTTTATCCCACTATGAATTCTACCTAGTTGTAATTATTAATAGTAAAGTAGATTAGATGTATGTTAGTGAGTATTTCATTTCCAAAACCACTATAACATTGATTTATTGACTACTTCTTTAGTAAGCAGTTTTATTACGAGAAAGTTACGTGAACCCGACACGTACCACTAGTTGGTACAACTCTACACTTCAAAAATGGATCCTTATGCATCTGGATCAATTACATTAGAATACTATGATGGAAGTTCAGATTTCTCCGAAAGCGAAGATTCGGATGCAAGCAGTGAAAATGCGTTTTGTTTTCCATCAAATCCACGAAGTGCGTATACGCCGGAAGATGTACAGTTCAAAACTTATGATTTCAAGTATTCTGACAAAGACACGGACTCAGAACCTGCTCCTTCTGATTTGAAGAAATTAAGAAGTGAGCCTAAACCAACTACTGCAAAAGCGCGACAAATTATGAACTCCCATTATAAGATCACACGTCAAGAGCGAATAAATTCCTTAACGCATCCAAGAGCAAGTTTTGCTCGCTGTCCAAGAGGAGGAGTTCGGGAGCCTAACAGCAGGAAAAATTACCCAGGGCCATTTTTAACTTGCCCTTTCAGTCACGAGTGTGGCGATGAGTATGATAACATAACCCATTCCAGGAAGCCACTTCCTGAGTTCAATATGACGACCAGACCACCTTATCTCAAAGAAAGAAAGGCTCCTTTGTATGTAAATAGACTACTTTTACTTTATGCTTGACCAACCAGCGTGCATTCTGGTCTTGCATCCAGGTCTATCGAGTTAATAACAAAATCACTAATTTATTTTATTGCTTGCGTAGTTATAAGCAGTGCAAAGAGTGTGAGAGCTATACATTCACACATCACAGAAATCCAGCTCAGCATTACCAAGATTATCTTAACAACGTAACTTATAAACAGTAAGAAAGTAAAATATTATGGTAATTGTAAAAAAGGTTATTATTCATGAACTTTAAAATATTTAGTTCCACATTTGTTATGATTTTAGTAATAGTGATCAAACAAAGGTCTGGCAACAACATTTAGCTGACTTGAAGTATGTGTTTGAAGGGCATGCAAATCATTTCGATGAAAACATAGCTGCAAAGTGTAAAGATTATAAACCAACTACTGCGGCAGATCATGCAAGTAAATATAGACGGATTATTAGACGAAAACCTTCAGGTAAAATATGGCATTTTATCCTGTATTGCCAAGGACCAAGAGTTTTAGGAAATAAAAGCTGCAATCATTTTGTAAAATGAATTTAAAATAACATTTAAAATATTCAATGCTAACGCTTTTTATTAGTCGTATTCGTATTGTTTTCTTAAAGTCATTGCGAAAAGAAGGCCTGTCTTAACTCGTCCAGCTCGATTTGATTTGAAACCGAATGCTTCGAAGCACTCTGATGCTTCAGAACATGACAAGTCTTGGCAGTCCGAAGAGAATAGCAGAGACTCAAGTCCACAAAGATCAGAGCAAAAGCCTACAAGGATCAACGATAGAATCAAGGAAGATTCAAATTATAATGATAAGCAGAGCAGTCGAACTCATTTGAATCCATCCACACGGTCATCATTCCTTTCCACAGTTTCGTCCAGATTACATAGAAACTTTACCGCAAGGTCCCATCAACAATCTTCCGCAGTTACAATTTATCGACGGCAACAAGCATCCGTCGCAAATCTAAACAAGTCTCGTCAAAATACTGCTAAAGTTTCAAAGAGGTTTGTTAGGAAGCCAAAACCACCAAAGCAAGCGAAATACATTCAGAAAGTAAGACCAAATATAAGTGCCAAATTCTTGAGAGTGAGAAGCAAAAACAAGCATTTGTCAGCTTCAAATTCGCATGCACATCGCCCAAGTAAAAGCAGAGGAAATCATGAAACTAAGAATGCTATCAATATTATGCGTTTAAAAAATCTAAGCCAAATACCACGGAAAAATGCCAGATTATCATCAAGTATTACAAAGACTAACACTTCCAATGATGATTCTAGTGAGGAAGGCAGTTATGCACAATTTAGAAACAAAAACGGTGAATTCGACGAAGAAAAGTACAGACAAAGCATTTTAAAGATGCTAGGAAATTCCGGAAATGCAAGGGCACGAGATAGAAAGTATGCAAAATGCCAGTTTGTAAATTAAAATATCGCAAATAAACTATCGCGATTTATTTTCCATAAGAAAGTATTGTGTAAATGTACTGCAACTTCAAACTGTTTTAAGTCTTATCCTTCATGTCACAATTTTTCTTTCAACAGGAAGAAGCAGAGAACCAAACGTCGGCACAAACAACCAAATTTCATTGAACTACCAAAAGTAAAAAACCTTTACAGCAACGTGAAGTCAAAAATTGTCAGCAACATACCACAGCGAAGACGTCGAAAGAATAGGAAGCCTAAAACAGATAGTCTTGATTTTAGCGATTTCTCACTGAAATCTAAGTCCTCCAAAGATACTGTTGTTGACTATAAAGACTCTTATTTTTCTATCCCGAGTTTAGATAAATGAGCTGGTAGTCTAGATAATACAATTATTCATTATATTTCAAATTTATTTATAAAAATCTTTATTTATATAAAATTTTCTGTATGTTTAGCAATACATGTTGGAATAACAAGTCAAAAAAGATAGAACTATGTATATCAGAGTACTCTGATCTATGTATTTGTTAAGAAAAGTCTTATAGAATTATTATTACTGTTGTCAACCGTACTACAGTTTTACACGCCATATGTATATGCGTTCATAAAGTTTTTCATATCGATTCTGCATTAGTAAGATTATCTTAATGTAAACTTGAAATACACAACGAACGTATTGATCAATCATATCCAGTTCATTTTTTTCTCAAATTCATTACGACCCAGGAGGAGGGGGTGGAGGAGATGGGGGCCTAGGTGGAAGAAATGGTTGAGGATTTTGGTGCACGTTTCTGAAATGGAAATTCATAGCCTGCGGGGTTTGCCAATGATTTGGTGGACACCACGGCTGAAACTGCTGAGAATCTGGTGCTTGATCAAAGTTACTGAAGCTTTGTCTGTAGTCAGGCCTGGGTGCATGAAACCCACGTTGACCCCTGTGATGACTACCCCGAAACCTGTGATGGCCTCCGTGGTGTTGAGGGGGGCCGTACCCAGGAAAGTTTTGTCCGTAGAATCTGGGATTCATGTTATTGCCTGGAAAGAATCCAGGTACCATAGGAGGAATGAAAGGAGGGCGTGAACTGCCACCACCATTAGGTCTTGGTCCTGTGTAGGAGCCTGGCTGTTGACCATCATTGTTATTGTAATTCCGCTTCTTTCCACGGTACTTGTTTTCTTCTACGGCACCATCATCCTTATACATGGCATCCTCCTCGGTTGCTTTACCTTTAAATTCTCCTGTTACGCTTTTTCTTTTTAGCAAATCTCTCCATTTCATCATCAGAATATTCTACTTCTTCAGCAGGAGGCTCAATATCGTTAACCCACGAAGCGTCCGAACCCTTCAACTTTCTTAGTTGTGCCAGGAAGACGAAGGCTATAGCAAAAATGGATATTACGATAGGATACGGAATTATGAATTAGCCACTTACATTACAAGCATGAACAAAAAGTTGCACCTTATATAACATTTTTTTTTAACTTACACGTATATTCTGTTCTTGGGGCACAATACACTTGCATGCCCACCTCTACTTTATTTTTCTCAATGTGTTCCTTCGAATTGAATCTTACACAATAAAGTGGCTGCTTTACAGGCCCAATGACATCAAAAATATGACCCAAAGCTCTATCTCCTTCTTCTAAGAATAAAACAGAGTCCAAATCCAGTGCAGGCGTGTTTAAATGTGCTTCTACAATTACTGTTTAACAGAATAAACATATATAGTTTACATCCATAACAATATACACCCAAGTATTTTCTAAATGGCGAATATTTTTTCATACCTAAAGGTTCTACAACATTTTTAATTACTCCAATTGGCTTGCACTCCTCATGCGGGACCGAAATATGTAAGTCTTCAATGGGAGGTAAATCGCACAAACGCATTTCTCCATGCACCCTTGGCCCTTCTGGTTTCTTCTTTGACTCTGCACCACCAACAGCCCTAAGAAAAAACAATGATGACAATAACAATAAATTAATCATACCAANTTTCTCCATGCACCCTTGGCCCTTCTGGTTTCTTCTTTGACTCTGCACCACCAACAGCCCTAAGAAAAAACAATGATGACAATAACAATAAATTAATCATACCAGAAACAATTAGACTCAAAATTCCAAACCACCCCCATTACCTGTCTTCATCTTCACTGTCATTGCCTTCGCCGTCCCTTTCACTATCCGACTCTGAATCTGAAGTTCCACTCCCATACTCAACTCTCACCTCCCTACTTTCCCCATAGCTCACTGTGTCACTACAACTCATAAAGTCCTCTACTTCCAACTTAATCTCAGAACTACCACCCTGCACGTCTGCAAACCCGACCGGCTCATTGTCTTTGCTTGGAGGGATGTCACACCTTGCATTTTCCTCCTTTCTCCTGCTTCACCCCCACACCACCCTCTTCCACTTTGACAACGGCGAAAACGGGAGGGCATCCCATATCTCCCATTGGAAAGTCATCCTTTGGCTCTTCTTTGACAACCACGTCAACACCATCTACAGTCGGAGTAACTACCCCAACAGACCCACCCCCATTATCTACCTTTTGAAACTCCGGATTAGGCACCAACGTCTTCACGTCACATTTTTTCTCCTGCTCCTCTCCTTCAGACTCACTCCCACTGATTTCACCATATGAACACAGCAATGCACCAAGGGATCCCCCAACTTCACCTCCACCTCCACCCTCCTCCTGCTTAACCTTTACTGGCAGATTAGACATATTATTTACTCTACCCTGCCCCTAATATTTTTAAATATCTTTGATTCCTATCTATCTTCAGCTACGCATTAATATTAATTATATACTTAATTAAAATAACAATCTAGTCTCTAAATATTATAATATTCTTTTTTAAGATAAGGATCACTTATCATTTAAAAAATCTGAAGCGTAAATAGGAATCTTTGTTTTTTACGAAGTAAAATTGTAAACAACACAAATACAATACAACCCGTTTTCATATGACTCTCACGTGTAAATGCACTATCCATGCACTCATGCACTTTACTCATGTGGTGAAGTAAATAAAAGCACCCCAACCAAAATACTACGCGCCATTCACAACTTGCTAATATGGGGCATCTCGAGACTACATGAACTGCGCATTATAAATGTCATGAGATTTTTTGTTTTTGTTTTGTACGTCAGAGAGTTGAAGGAAGACAGGTGAGAAGGGAAAATAATTCGCCGGACATTCAACAAATTAATTGGATTGTATTTATTGGAAGAAATAAGCAAATTTAAATTTTGACGAATTTAAAGATTTGGGTGAATTCTAAATTGAACGTAATAAGAAGCCTGTTAAATGTTGTGTACGTGCAGAAATTTCCTCCTGGTGAAGCTGTCACGGTTAGATATTAAATAATTAATTTGAAATTTGTAAAAATCAGTATTTTGTTGTTAGAATTAATATTGGAAAATCATAGGTATTGTTTGCTAGGATAAACTAATGTTTGTAATGCTTGTCCTGTTTTAGAGACATTCGCGTGACACCGGCTGTTGCATTTGGAAAGTTTAATAATGTTACTCCTCCAGCTTTACGTATGGATGATAAGTCAGCTCGATATTATCACGCGGTTAGGTCCACGGAGCAGATGGGGAAGAAGATTAATTGCTATACTAATTTAATGTCATGTAGTACATCTTTTCAGCGCCGAACAATGTTCATTAGGACGCAGGAGACACCTAATCCGAATAGTCTGAAATTTTATCCTGGAACTCAGGTAATTTTAATGAAGCAAATTTGTTTGTGGTATAAATAAAGTAAATGTGTAAAGTAATTGTGTAAATGATATTTTTAAAGGTGTTAGAAAGTGGAACTCCCAGAAGGAATCTGGGGCATCTGGTGAGTTTATATATATTTCTTGGGTTTTAAAGTGAATGGTTCAAATTATAATATTTTATATATAAATTGATCAGTAGACTTAAAGTACTTAGTTTGATATGTCTATATCTTGTAGCCTGAAAGTTAAATTGAAAATTGTGAAAATATATTTGTAGCGACACAGGGTGCCGAAGAAGAGGATGAAACTGTCCTTCTAATTAAGGAGCTGTTGGATAGTAGGATAAGACCTACTGTTCAAGAAGATGGTGGCGACATTCAGTTTGTTGTAAGTGGATTTAATTTTCACTTGTATAAGATTGCCTGGCAAAAGTATAAATGAAGACTTGAAACATATTGTTTGCACAGGAATTTAAGGATGGTGTAGTCAAATTGTTAATGCAGGGTTCCTGCACATCCTGTCCTAGTTCAGTAGTCACTCTTAAAAATGGTGTACAAAATATGCTGCAGTTTTATATTCCCGAAGTAAGTACGAATAACATAAACTGAAAATTGTAAATACTGTAATAGTTATTTTAATGTAACAGGCAGGGCATGCCATTTTAATATACGAGCATATTTTTATATTGTGTATTTAGGTTCTTGGAGTAGAACAAGTTATACCTGAGCACGAAAAAATCGCCGAAGCAGAGTTTGCAAAGCTGGAAGAGAAACTCAAAAATGGTACACAAAGTGAAGATAAAAACGAGAAAAGTTCTACTGAATACGACCCTATTCTAAATAATATTAAGCCCAAACCCAACTAACCAAATTCTTGGAAACAAACTGTAATAAGCTACTGTACACTTGAATAAGTCTTCCGCGTTTGCTGTTGGGCTAGGTAGTTTCTTTGAATAAACACATTTGTATCGTAACATCAGATAATAAAATCGTAGATAACCATTTAGACATTTCACATCTGATATTATTATTCATATTTACATTACAGTTGGAATGATTTGATATAATTTTATTCTATAAGCTACACTACAGGCGGTAAGTACTGACTAGGTCTGCATAAACATTGATTACTTGTCGCCCATCTTTGCTTTTGATGTCTAGAAAAAATAAAATATGCAGGATTAGTTACACCGAATTTATTTTGGTAGGATTATTACTTGGATAAAATGCAACCAAACTTACGATGTAGATCCCTACAATGAGACCAAATAATCCGATTGCACTCCCGAAAATTTCAACAATGAGAATTTTGACGAACAGAGCCGGGTTTGCCGCATCTGCCAAAGCTGCTCCGGATCCCACAATTCCGACACAAACGCCACACACCAAGTTGACCATGCCCACAGTTAATCCAGCAGCAAAAAGAAGATATCCTCCAGACCAGTTTGATGCCTTGAGAGAGAAATTTTTTTCCACCAAGGCCTGAGAGTACGGCTGTAAGAAAACGGCAACGGAAATAATTAAATTAGAAACGGCAAATCTTAAATACAACTGACATAAATATTGAACCAAATGCTTGAAAATACATGCAACCCATACCTCAATCAGACCTGCCAATACAATTGCAGTGATTAATCCGTAAATAGCTACGGCTTCACAGAAGATGACTGAGATAAGATTTTTGGTCTTGATTCTAGGAGCTTTAACACCGCCACCAAGAATGGACACACCTGTGGTGTGGATTCCACTATGAAGTAATAAATCACACATATTTTAATAAACTTCAAAACATATTCATGTATTATGATTTCATAAATGAGTCAATATAGTAAAAACCCTAAAAATACGTACAGAGCTGCTCCAACAACTGACAATGCAACAGACAGTCCTGCACCTGTCGTAGCCCACATATGCGGTGACAATTCTGTCAGGAACCTAAAATTTTCCATATCAAACAATGTAATTCAGTACCAGCTGAAAATTTCCTTTTTTAAATCATTTATATCTCACCATCCAAAATCTATTCGGTCACCCTGCCCAGTGAGAACATAGAACAATCCTGCAATGAAAAAACACAGAATCAAATAACCAAATCAGTCTGCAAATTATCACCCAAAATTCCATAAAGATCATCAAAATCCCTTACCAATCAAGACAATAGCAGTGATCAAGCCTACTGAAATAGTATAGCTTAACACCCGTCCAACAGTGATGGCATACATTATGAATAAATTTCTTTTAAATAACTAATTTTACACTAAAAATTTCCTAGTTGACTTATCACACACTGATAACCAGAACGTATTCAACAAGTAATCTGGTACTTTTTACTAATTTTTGTCACTTTCTACCAGTCCTGAACCAATTCACTCATCAAGGGCCACTTCTCCAGGAGAACCTTACGTAAAAAACAAACAAACTGATGATGCTACCGTTCTCCCAATCATTTAATTAACTAACCACTACTAAATTCAGCCACTCCCCATGAGGCTGCTACACAGGTACACAATATATCCTAAATCAAATCCAAATTGTTCACGTTAAAATAAAAACACTTTTACAATATATTCCTATTCCACTCTACTTTCCAATTCCAATGCATCCAGACATACCAAAGATAACTATATCACCTCAAAATGACTTGAAAACATCTTCCTTTTCTTTTATACCCTTTCCTTACCAAATCCATTCCATATGACTAAAAATACAATACAGAGCAGCTCTGACTACTGTTGCGCACTAACTACGCCCAACCAAATACATATCTGCTGTGTATCTGCTGTATTCAATTGTGTGTGTCTGTACAATGTGTACAGTACGTGTGAGTAAAGCTAGGCTCAAATACATCTGCATCCTGTGCATGCTTTTTGAATGTACACATAAACACATCAAAGGTGGGCAGGATGCTAGCGTCCATGGATGCCGGACGCTGGATGCCCATGTAAACCATGGATGCCTGGATGCTGGATGCCCAAGGAAACCGTGGATGCCTGGACGCCTGGATGCTGGATGCCCAAGGAAACCGTGGATGCCTGGACGCCTGGATGCTGGATGCCCAAGGAAACCGTGGATGCCTGGACGCCTGGATGCTGG
>JAHZNG010001514.1:0-32916 GCA_027744375.1 Orchesellides sinensis | reverse complement strand
TGGGTCCATTAGTTCTATGTATGAATTGATCTTCAACACTGTGGCACAGGTTGGATAAAATTGTTTTAATACTTTATTGCGTTAGTCATACATTGTAATTTTAATTCGGACGAAATGTTTAACGCTCGCTATAAGTCATAATTGCTTTCTTAGAGAATGTCTCCATCTCCACATTAATTTTAGTAAAGCTACTTTTCAAAATTGACACATTATTTTGCTCCTAAAATTTCTTAGTGCTGGCTTATGGCTTTAATTCGTTTCGTACTGCAATTTTGATTGTATAAAAAGGTAGATCTATTCATCTATTTCCCAGAAAAAACTGCAAAAAACCGAGATACATTGTTGACAAGTGGCAATATAGAAGGCTGGCTGCATGTTAATATGTATATCTGATGTATTATGTTTTAGATTCTCTTGCGTTCGTATATTGCACTCGTCTTTGTTGTCTCCTCATGATGATCACATCTCTTTCATAGAATGAGGAAGAAGCTCTATAGTTTCTAGTACGCTGTTAAAGCAAGATCAAAGAAGAAGAATGGTGAGGGTAGCAAGAAAGAAAAGTAGTGCCACAGCAAACAAACGTGCCTATACCTAGATGTTTTCTTTCATATACATACATACATAAAATGAGTGGTGGTGGTGGAGATAGGACTTTAAGAGTTTAGGTTGCTTCCGTTGTGTGATTGCGTTTGAGTTGCACGCAACAGGTTTAGCTTTTCTGGAAGCCGACCATCTGTTCTTTTCAAAAATCTTCATGTACACGTTTAATACACCCGTCTCTTATATATTTTTATGCATTTACTATGAGGTATTAGCTAGTGCAGAGCTTATTTAGAATTTTTTTATGAGTAATGTACTTAGTGTAGGATTCACATCAAGTGTCTTTAGTTTAGTGGCTGCATGCAACGCAATGCAAACATCAGTCGTATAGCTTGGTAATCAGGCACATTTTTTCCATTTGTTCTCTAAAGTTTTTATGAAGCACATCCCGTAACAATATACACAAGCGTCTGTTTTACACACACGCATTCTATGATGCACTCTTTTAGACAATGATAATGATATAATGGATGAGAATTGTTGGAGATTTCATTTATGTAATTGGATGAACTTTAGTTTTTATCTTGTTGCAAAAATTCCCCTGGGGCAATACAAAATAGGTATTATTCGCATGTTTAACTGGTGGTTGGTTATACTGCTGAAGAATTATGATTTCTTAAATCTTGCTTCGGGCATTTTAAAAATCGCGTGGTAAAATAAAGAAAAATTCCAGTAGCTGAAAGCTTATTATGCTGATTGGAAATCATGAGTTTTGTATTGGAAATTTATAAAATTGGTAGTTTTTACCAGGAGCAATGTATAATTATAAGGTTGCGTCAGACAATTAAGTAGAAGTCATTGGACCAAATGCGTACTGAGGAAGTTGGCTTGGGTTGAACCAATGTATGCTGCGTCGTATGCTGTTTTGTGAAGGATCATTTAACCAACAGTGCCTTGATGACGAACTGGATTTGTTAAAAAGAGCTACTAAATGATCCAGAAAAATGCAATCATCCGTTCCCAAACGGCATTTACGTTACAATGGTTAGCTTTGTAAAATTATGAAGTTTTATTGCTAAATATTTCAAGCTAGGAAATCATATCATAAGGATTGGCAAAGGAATGCATATTTTGGAATGGTCGACATGCTTTCATGTACTTTAAAGAAATAAATGATATTCATGTAACTGCTAAAATCGTCTCTTTGAAGTTGATAAGTTTGAGTTCATGTTTCACATTTATTTCCATATTTACGTGATCGCGTAGTTTATGACACATTTGAAAGTGTGATGAGAATAGCAAGTCGGCACGTTACGCTAGGATGAACATACCATTGCTAATAATAATAGTATCGCTATATCATATATAATAAGTAAAAATACAGAAACTTGTATAGGTTTTCGTAAGATGGGTTGTGATTTTCGGATGTGATAATTCCCCAGAATGAAGTTTTTAGCGAAGGATGAAGGTTTGTTGGCTTGCTGTAAATTTACACTAGAAAAAAATAGCTTCTAACGTTTGTACTTACGCAAACACTTTTTTCTATGTAATGCGCTTTTAAAAAATGTAGACCTTTTTTAATGCGCTGGGTTCATCATTGAAGTCGTATTTCAAAATGATAAGATATGTGTAACGAATTTATGGAAATGAAGCAGAATATGTCATGTCGGTCTTTGTAGTAAACTTATTTTTTCTTTAGTGCTTGATGTAGCGAGAGCGGCAACATTTCATTGGCAGAAAGTAGTGGAATGAAAGTAAATATTGCTCTCAAATGTAATGTTACTCTCTGGCACATTTACATATATCATATCGGAACAACCAAAAAAATATTTTTAAAAAAGTACATGGATTACGGAGAGAAGAAAGGTTTAAAAGACTGTTTGCAGCAAATCATCATATTACACACACATTGTAGCGCAATAGATGTGTATACTGGCACATCAGATCAGAACGTACATATAAAAGTCAGTCGTTTAGTACTCGTTGCCAATTTTGATTATGATGGCTATTTGTGTTGCGGTTGTAGGATGTAAATGGGATCCCGGCATACATAATTCTATCCATGTAACTCACATTTTTATAACGTGATGGTTGTAAAATGTACAAGTCAAATTTACTTATTCATAAAGTACTCTGATTGCAGCTATTAGGATATATAGCTATAACATGCCAGTTTTACTGCTCATATACATATGCACACTAGATAGATGGGCTTAGATTCAATGTTCACAGCCCTTAGGTTATTTTTGACGCAAAAGTTAATGCGTAGCTGTCACAAAGTAGATAGGAACAAGACAGTAAAAGTACAATAATTCATAGTGATAATTTAATTTCAATTTGTTTAATTATGTTATGTCGCACAAATAAAAAAATAAAAGAGGATGTTTGTATGCAAGAGGTGTTTTTAGGCTTAAATTAGAACTAAAACTTTTATGCAGCACTTTGGGACTATCTATCTATAGTGTAATTACGGTGTTTCGGTATTTCAAAATCTCATTTCTACAATTTAATATTATGTTAATTTTTGAAGGAGATAATATATACTATATACGTAACATGTTATTCAGATATTTTTGGGGAAAAAATGCACAAAAAAATTCCGTTTTCAGGCTAAATTCAAGCTTCTGAAAAGGGAGTAATGCGGATAGATATAATTACCGTGCTCAATGAACTAGAAACTAGAAAGGGTTGACTGTGTGTAAATCTCGTGGTTGGAGTGATTGTACCAAACCGACTAGCCGGAACCGAGCTGTGTTAAAGGTCCCTTTTTCAATATCATACCGTCGTTCCGTTCAGCAGAACACAATATCACTCTTCTCTACTATATCCATTCCGGTTGATAAGGCTTTTAACATCATTTATGTATTTTTGGATGGTGAGGTAGAAGCTCTGAAAAGGTGTTTATACTTGGGTATATACATATATATACTGTAGGTATAGAGAGGTACCTTTGCATTAACAGTACATAGAAAAACTACGCTATGATGTTATAGAATACCCTTTTCATGTATATTATTTAATTCATGGTTGGGTGGTTGCTTCAGGCTATGACAGTGTTCAATATAATTTGTAGGAAACTAACTTCTAGCAAACATTTCTTCAAGTGGACCATCTGCCTTTCGAAAAATAGAGCTTCATGTTTCGGTTGGGATTGGCTGGTGTTTTCATGTTGAAAATTGCATGTACAGAACTGTTCACACTGTAAAAGATTCCTTGTTGTGCACCTATACCACTTGCACAACTCTGTTGTAATATCATGGTGTTTATCATTGTACAGTGGTGGTAAGTTTGTCTCAATGGAAGTCCACATGAAGGTGCCTCATGATTATCAAATAATGCTGATTCATCTGAATCTGAATGATAATACCGTTGGCACTTTTTAACAGTCAAGTTATTATTTTTATTGATGAGGCGAGTTGGCCACATCACAAGTTTTTAACCTAGATTGGCCGGTAATGTGGCACCGGATCATGCAATAAGCGATAAGGCGGTTTTAATTAATTGATAAGAGATTTGTTGCCGGGAAATATTACGTCACGTGCATTTTTTATTTTGATGAAAGGTTATTGGGATATCTTCACATATATTATATGTTCCGATACTTTTGATATAATTTAATATAATTTATATTTTTTAACCAATTGGTTTCAGTATTTTTAAGTATTTTTTAAGGATAATGAATTTTATATACATTAGCGGAGTGTCAATCTCCAGCTAAATAGTTTACATGCTTGCGTGCCTTGTCGTGAGAAAACGATGATACCTCTTTAAATTCGAGAAACCAGTGAAAGACACACGTTTAGCCTTTATAGATCTCGGTTACCTTTACATGCACCCTAAATGTGCCTGATGTACCGGGTAAAATATTTTCTTTACGTTCTCTTTCCCTTTTACTGAAAGGCATCATTAAATATTTTATGATTTCTTTCCCTACGGTCTTTCACTGGCTAATATCTTTTTCTTACAATGGTTTTTAATGTTAGAGAGCGAAAGGAAGTAAAATAGGAGAGGGAATGAATAAAGAGAAAGCATTAAAAGAGGCATTTTGTGGCAACTAACGACTCACGCAGAAACTAAGGGAATGTGAAAAAGGATCTATAAAGAAGTAATCTCTGAACATCCATTTTCACCGTGTGAATGAATGAATAAACTCGTTCCGTTTTAGAACAAGAAGACTAGCAATGTATAAGAAGTAAGGATATATACTGTAAACCCCAATACTTAGTATATAGTAGTATAGTATATAGTATATAGTATATAGTATATAGCTTTACTTTAATGTTACTTTACAAAGAGTGAGTAGTGTAATCTGATGGACTATTCAAGGGGTTAGTTAAGCAAGAGGAAGAAGTCACAGCAGTCTTATTATAGTTTTAAGCTATTGAATAGATTTAAGGTTTTTAGGAGCTTAGTTAAACAGACAATAAAGGATTGAGTTGAAGATGGTCTTCGCTTGTGTTTTTTGCACTCATCTACTGTCGGGTCTTAAACTTCTGTCATGTTATGTGTCGGTCGGAGTGCAAGAATGACTGAAGGAATAGGATGGAAGAAAAATACCATAAGCTATATGTATCTGCCATGATTTCATGTTATATACTTTTCACGAGAACTTTCTCTTTTTGTTAGCTATACACAATGGGTTTTAAATGGGGAAGTATTACTCCATTACGACTTTGCTTTCTTTTATTCTTGGTTAAGAATAACATAGCACACCTTCCTTCACCTATAAAGTTTTATAGTAATTCTCTCGTTTCCTATATACATGAATGATACTTAGTATAACATACGCTTGCCATGTACCCGTTAAATGGAGAAGGAAAAGCGTTATATTACATGACAGTAGGTTCTTGGCTCTTTAAAACAAGAAAGGAAGAATTTCTAGAAGGAAAGCAAAAAGAAAGCCCTATAGCAAGCTCCATTCATTATAAAAACAGGGTTGGTAATGTGAATGATACACGTACGTATCGTACATACATACTTTGGTATACATAGATATAATGTATAATGCAGTAATAAACGTGCTTCCCAGTGCAAAGCGATTTGTTTGACTGACAGAGCCAATTAGAGTAGAAAATTCAATCCCCGCTGTATTCCATTACTGTGAAATTACCCATTGAGGAGAAGATCTTGTTCATTGGAACGATTGCCATTTATTTCTATAACTCTCGCTCTCTTATTCTCCATTCCTGAGTGAGAGAAGAGTAAGTGATATTATTTCTCCTGAGAACAGAAAAGGACTTTAGTAATAAGACGGAGATGTAATGTATACTTTGCTTTACTTCCTCTGTTACTGAACAAAAGCTAGAAAATAGGGCTGAAGAGTTACTGATGCGGATACGCAGTATTATTTATGTAGGTACACTGATATATATAAAGCATCCACATAATACCACTTATTTCCAACGTAGTATTATGTTGAGTCGGATAAATGTGACGGTATTTCTCTCTCTACTGATATGTCTGCATTTCCAATGGCCACAGTCTACTGGTCTGTAACAACATTTATTCAATACTAGTTATTTGAAATACTGACACTTCATCTGATAGAAACTCGGGTATTATGCCTGAATTTGTTTGTGTACATCGGACGTCCAGGAGATGAAGGAGGAAGAAGGGTTTTCCGGGATTTTGCGTTTGCCCCGGTGTATAAACATATCATGGCGACCGAACAGCAGATACAGGGAATAGCCATTCTCTTAACTCTCGGCGTCATACGTACGTGGTTGGTGAGATATCTTTTATTTTGCTGGTTTATTTTCAGCTCGGCTGAATTTGGGTAATAATGCTTCATAGGTCTCTTTTTCCCTGTCTGCAGTTATGGCTTGTACTTAAATTCATATATTTCAACATTGTATATCAACATTTTACCTATGTGTTTCTTTCACGTACATATCACAAGCACAAGTAACGTTTAGCTAAACTGGGGTTTTCTGAAAATTAGCTTTCTCCACAGCAATAATAGTTTTTTTCTATATGTGTGTATGGGTTGAATGCAAAATGAACTACTCCGTTTCCTCTGATTTCCAGTTGTGTTTACGCTCACTAAAGTGGCATAGTTTTTTGTAGGACTGTTATTATGTACAATATTATATGATATGTATACATAAATGGGCAAACTGGTCTAATAAATTTATTTTGCGTCCCTCTCCAAATTATGCTTGGAATGTCATGCATCGTTAACTAATATGAGAGAAATATAATACTACAAGTTATTTAAGTATCAGGTAAAAAAATTTGAGAATTGGGCGAAGATGACTGACTTCTGATGCATTAATGAAATTTTTAAAAAGTTCACCAGAAGCATTTTATTTTATGACAGTTGAAAAATGATACTTTGACAAGATTTAAGAAACTTTCATACTATTCCGTTTACTGCAACTTGTATGTAGCCATAATTTTTAGATGGTCATTTGGCAAAATGATGACAGTCTGATAAGAAGCTCCATAAAGCTACTACCTTGCTTGTAGCCTAAGAAAGAGGGAAGAATAAGACAAGCGTACTTTATTCACTACAGATTACAGTCACCGAAACTGATAAGTAAGACGAACGATTCATACCGGCGGAATAATATCCAGTTTCTCAGGAATCCACTGTATTTGTAAAGGGATTTAATCAGAGTGACAACGCAATATACGCAGCACTGTAAAGAATGGGTTTGCCTTACGTAACTTCACTTTGCTTGAGACAAGCAAAGGTAGTCCTCATCACATCACTCTTACTGTAGACTAAGGTTGGGATGTCTGGAAGAAGGGAAAAAATTGAGTGGTTCAGAATATGCTATAAGTATAGCAAAATGACTCAAGTAAGATATGAAATGGAGGAAGGGAGCAGATAGAAGCGACAGGAGCAGTCATCAAAGTGAATCTTTATGAGGGGAAAGGCACCACTAAATGTTTTATGACCTGCAATGATTACCGGCGAAATATACGATGAGTAGGAAAAGGAAGGGAAAAAGAGTAGAAAGCTAAAACCTCTGTTTGATCGTCTGATACGATGGCGTGGCGTAAGCATTTCCTATATTGGTTACTCTTCGTGACAGAGATCACTATATGAGATGATTATGATCGTATTCTCATTTACGACTTGACTGCCAACATATTTCTCAAGCTTTTGGAATGTAGTTAATGCACCGTATAATGTATATGTATATTTGCGCATATTTTATAGCGTGCATGCATAAAGCTATTTACATTCGTAAATCGTCCTAGCATTGTTTGAACCCACAATCTAATTTTTGAAAGACATCCAGTTTTTATGCTTTTGAAATGATCGTTGTTGATTTTTAATTTCCACAACGGGAGCGGTTAATCCCATCCTGAATACTGAACAATAAAAAAGCATCTGGATCTGAAAATCTAATTTCTTTCTAATCACAAAAAATTGAAAAAGAGCAGCTTTCTCTCATTTTTTTCTGAATGCATAATGCAAAAAATGGCAAGCAAGAATTCTATGCTCAATTAGAGAATAACAAAAGTAAAATGTTTTTTCTGTTTTCTCAAGTTATTTGAGGATTGTCATTTTGCTCTTCTTCTTTATCTGCTTTTGATATTACATACCGGTGTCGGGTATTACACTTTAACAAAGCTGTGCGTGGTGGTGATGGCAGCTCTGAAGATGAGAGAACAAGAAAACGTGCTCCGGATTTTTTTTTTACCAAACATCTTTCTCGGCAGCTCCTTGTTTCTCGAAAGCTTAATATGCATTTCAGTTAACAGGATTGTCATGTTTCAATGTTATGTAGAGGAAAGGAAATTGGAGTGAAATGCTATATTTTGTTCGTTGGATCATCATCATTGGTATAATATTTTCGTGGTCATATGAATGAACAAGATTATTCAACATTTTCATTTTCCTCTTTCACTCGCTAACAAGTTAAGCTGAACAAGGATTTTACGGAAAGAGGGAATTGTTGATTGTGTGCATGCATAATTTATGAAAGCAAACTGGAGAAAGGAACATACATATATTAGTCTAGTATTTTGTGTACATAGTAAAAGGACTTTATATTAGACGCTACACTTACTTACATGGTAAAATAGTTATGTCATTATACACTGCTTAGCAGTATATTACACAAAAGGAAGAGGGTCTGATCTGAAGGAATTTCTCGTGTTCAGAAAGAGAACATCGGGCCATAACTTGTACCCCTCGTATTAGCAAAATTGTCAATTCACTTTAGTCATTTGGTGATGATATGGAGAAAGCAACATGAAGGTTTCCTCTTTCAACTGACTGTTACCACGCAATGTAGAGCTATGTCAACGGTGAATCAGCTACTGCTGGTATTTTGAGGCGAAACTCTCTGAGAGAGAATCTTTTGTCATAATGCTGAAACTCCACAGTTCTAAAAAGCTTAAGCCTTCAGAATGTATTTTATACCTTTTGGCAATGACATGCCTATTAAAACTGTATAGTCATAGCAAAGTACTCCTACGCTGCTCTTCTTTGATTTTTGCGTTATGAAATGTAGAGATGCATTCAAGAGGAAGCACTTCTTTTATTCTTTTTTTAAATTCCACTTCATTTATATCTTTAAGATATCACTACCGTAAGGTCTGCGACGTAGCTTCCAAAGAAAGGAAAATAAAATCAAGAGACTTTTTATGGTTCTGTTGCTGTCGTTTGGGTTTATTATTTTGTACCATATCTCAATGCGCATATAAGATTGAAAAAAATGTCTTACACATTTTTATAGAAATCAAGCGTGCTCATTTGTTATTCTCTTGAGTTAACAACGTCATGTGTGAGCGGTACATGGTTTATCATTTAAATCCTTGTTCCAGTATTATTGTTTTTGCTCCCGATGTTTTCAATAAGCATAATGTACATTTGCCATTTGTTGTTTACTACTTTCAGCATAGCACTGATTATGAATAAAAAAATGAAGTATCCTTACATCATCAAATATAAAGTATCAAATTTCAGACACATTAATACGTACGTTCTAATTCTCAACCTTATTATATATTCGTTCATGAAAAGAGTAACGTACATCCAATACTTAGAAATGGAAATGGAGGTATTAAAAAGTTGTTTACTGTCGCTTTATTACTGGTCGTTGTAATTACATAAGATGGGCAAACGTCTTATGGCTGTATTTTTAAATATTTCTTTCAGACAATATTATTTAGGTAAAAATTGTAATGATAAGTAATTAAGTAATTCGAAATTGTTTTTAGTAATAAAAACTAAATTTAGTACTTATGAATGTGACCCCGTAACGCTGACAGATAGACACAAAGCATTTCGGAGTAGAACGTATGATTGAAAATGCCCTTGTCTGGAAATATACACATAGGTTGAAGGCAAAAAGGTAGTGTTCAAGAATGTTAAACCTAGTCAATGCTTGTAAAAATATATTCATACGGGACATCTGTAATAAGATATTATTTATTGCATAAATTGTTCGTAGAATACATTCCATGTCATTTTTCGTCTTACCTTACTCATATATCACCTAGCTTTCTTCAGAATCGCAAGTATACAGCGGTGAGAAGGAAGTAAATATAAAAGTTTGGTTTTGGTTCTTGTGATATTGTTTTGTATGTGCCCGAGTCTGGAATTGAAAAAATTCTAAAGAACTCTTTTGTGAGTTACGACAGGCTAATCAATACACTGATCATTTTGTAACTTCCGGTGTTAGTTCTATATATCCCCTGAAAGGAAGGTTTCGATCCCGTTCCTAGTGAGTACAATCTCTCGAATCAATATTCCTTCGCGGCAGGAAAATAATGTTTCATGAGAAATTAATGAAGACTTGAATGAATTGTGAGGGTTGAAAAGTGAAACCTGATATTTTCAACGAGTCGTAGTAATATGGTAATTTCAACAATAACACTGAATAAGACACTCTGTGATGATACTAGCGATAGGTAACCGAAAACACGTGAAAGGATTCTTTCTTCTTCTCTCCTGTCATTTCAAATGATGACGAAGAGTTGTGTATAGTATCCATCTTACTTGAGTTCGTTGGATACAACCTTGAGTGATCACAAAGTACCTCTACTTTGTTGATTTACATGTACTGGTTTATGGCTCTGTGCTACTAAATCTGACATACATGGTGTTCCATAATGTGCTTGCAAAATGGATGAAGCAAAGCGATTCTTCATTTCCATTTTTTAACGTACCCCCAAAAACTCCTATGTATAAAGTCATCGCTTCATCTGCACAATGAAAGATGTATTTGTTATGAAACAGAGGCACGGCTCGTGTTATTAACTGCTTGTTGTTCATTCCTCATGTCAAGAAGGTATTCACACACATAGACAGACACCAAAACCATAACATATAGAGACATTTTACCTTGAAACGACATTAAAAATATATAATTCATGTCTTATGAAATCATAAGTATGCATCCTAATACTTTTTATGCACTCTTATACCATTTTTCACCAAGCTTCATCTCATCCTTATATATGTACGTAGGCCTACAAAGGAGTGAATTCGTAATTTTCAAAATGGTTCAATTATGGACTAAATGAAGTGTTTAATTTATTGCTAAAGGATATGAGTCCACATATGATTTAAGTTGTTTACCTTATTTGACTTCTTTGAAAAACGGGCTTGTCTTCCAAAAGAATTATAAGTGTGGACGTGAATGCATTTTTGGTGCTTTTAAAGCAGTATAAAGATTAAATCAGTTGTTACTAACTGCCTGGGTATGGCACAAGACATAAGTTGACACTGCGCTGGGCATAATTGGACATTTTATGTGGGTGATTCAGGCTAATTTGTTTTCGCATTCGCATTTTTTGCTGTCGGTTTACTAGCGTTGAGAAGGGAATGAAAAACATCTATTATAAAATTGTGTGAATAATTAAAAAATTACCAGTAAAAAATACGTTTTTGGACAAGTTTAAGTATTTTTTTGGTGGTGGTATAATCATAATTTAAATGATTTGTTGCTTCATATTTCATCTCATTGTCTGATCACATTTGATCCGTAGGGAAAAAATCGTATAATCTTTAATCCATTTTTTGTGTATCCTTTTGTAAAGAATAATCAAAAGCTTTTTCAGTATAGGAATGATTCTTTGGATTACTTTCAGTGTGTAAGTTGAGACTAAAGGGATTTGGTTGGATTGGAAGTTATGAGTCTCAGCTCTTCTCTGTCTGTGTTCTCTGTTCTCTGGTATAACTTTTAGTGAATCCAATTGCTTTTTTCACTTCAACGTAGAAATAATAAAAAAGAAAAGACTTTTTTCCTACATTGCTCTTTTTCATCGCTCTCTCTTGCTGGATAAAATAGCGTATTATATAGGAAGTAGTGAAGAAATGAACGATATTATGATATGACATTATATTGGTAATACCATGGGATAAGGTTTTACTGTTACTTCCTCAACGATTTCTCGGTCGTTTGCAGCTTTCTGCTCATGTACCAATAAGCAAGGCTTACCTCATAAAAACTCCCCTTGTTTGGTATGAGCTTAGGATTATGTACTTTTTACAGGGTAACAGAACTCAGTTTAGGGCAATGTGTACTATATGCTAAACCATGGAACTTCTATTACCATGTAATGTAGATAGGCATATGCATATACATCCTATGTAACATATAGGATCCTTTAGTATTGGAAAGACAAGTATGGCAGGAAACGGTGACGTGAACTAGCAAAACGCTTACATGTACTTAGGCTAACTGCTTAGTCAGTCCTCACTTTTTACATGTATGCATTTTTAGGAAAAATGGTTGTCCTTCCTTAGGTTAAACTCATTGCAATCTCTGTATTGTATATATGTATTCTCATTGCTTTCTTTTTTTATTATGTAGACATAAGGGAGCATGAAAGTGTTCTCTTATATGCAGAAAATGAACAAGAGGCAAAAAAGCAACAAGAAGTAAACGAACCAAATCTCTCGCTGTTATAAGTTGCCTCTTCACTCTACCGTTTCATTTCGTTCCCTTCTTCATCTCCGGAGATGTTCAGAAAGAAACACACACACACAGAAAGAGAGAGAGAGACAGGAAAGTCGTTGTGTGTGTGTGCATTGTATTGGTACTTGTCGTTTTTGTTGAGTATAAGTCAACTTGTTAAGTTCTATTATATTAGAAATGGCCATAAGACTTTATGGAAGTGTAAGTCAACGTAGAGGAAAATTGAAATTTGAGCTGCGGTCACATTACTCACTTGCTTTACTTCACTATTTCTCTTCTCTCCATAGCTTGGCCTTTAGAAATCTCTCCGGAGCTTTGGTTCTCTCTCACTCTCTTTCTCTCTGACTCCCTCTGAGCCAAAATAGGATTCTGTGTATAAGAGCACAAAGGAATAAGAACAACAAACTGGATGAGTAGCATCCAATTCAGGAGTGCAATGGGAAAGAAACGAAAAAAATATTGTACCTTTGCAAGTAGGGTGGCAAACTTGGATTCATGGATGATGATCATAGGGATGAATGCATGGAAGAACGGGATCGTTTTTCTCATATGATGCGTGGAAATACGAGGATAAGTATTTTTGTGTATACATACAACACATAAATGATTGATTGTACATTTTCGTCTGATGCATTCCTTCTGTCGACAAATGTACCAGAGTTTACACGGTTATTTCGTGTTTAAATATTTTGTGACTTTATACATTTCATGGTAAAGGCAATTTCTCCAGTTGGAAAATAAATTGTAAAGTAATAATANTTTCGTGTTTAAATATTTTGTGACTTTATGCATTTCATGGTAAAGGCAATTTCTCCAGTTGGAAAATAAATTGTAAAGTAATAATAATATGACCTATATTTTTAGTGCCAGCTCGTCAAATAAACTTCAGAGCCAAATCATTTTACAACTTAATGTAACATAATCCCACATTCCATAATCATTTATCTGCGTGCATTGCCTTATTACCCAGTTAAGAAATAAAATTAGATTAATTAGTAATTTTCCATTTTATATCTCTCAAACTTGCCATGTTGCCCGTCCTCCCTTTCAAAAAAAGTACTCAAAGAGATAACCAGCATTGCCAATTTGTAATGAAAGATGTATACGTTATCACATCATGTTTTTTGTCTTTTACTCTGTAACGAAATAAAAAAAATCCTTACAAGTTGTCTCATTGTGCTTGTAATTGTAACTGTAACATTTGCTCGTTTCTTCTTCGCCTTCTTTAAATCCAAAACTTCAGTACAGCAAAAAAAGAGTTGACTGCGAAGGGAGTATATACACAATAGTTGTCTCTCCATAACATTTTTTTGTATAGTTTTTCATTGCAGGCAGCTGTTCATATACAAATCGTGGAGAACAATGTCTAATCGTTTTTTTAGCTTGAATCCGAGAAAGAACAAGAAAATTTGTGAGAGAGGAGAGGAGAGGAGCAATAAGAAAAATAATTTGGACGAAATGTAATGTAATAAGTAGTTCAAGTTGCAAAGCAAGAAGAAAGTAGTTGTAAGTATCGTCTTAGTTTTTTTGTTCAATGTTTAGTTTTTTTGTGTTGGGGAGATGAGAACATGGTGACTAAAGTCTCCTTTTTTGCGTTTTTTCGTTTGGATTGGTTGCTGCAATAATATACTCTTTTAGTAATTGACTGCTACTGCTGCTGCTGCTGCTACATTTTGTTGATGATGATGATCATGGTAGTGGTTGGTATTGTCATTCTAGACTCAGTCTATTCTGTAAAAAAAGAATGTGTGTCTCCTGGCTCTCTTTTTTCCTTTTTTTGTTGGATGCCTTCGTTTGTTCGTTTTTAAGCTTTTTTTGTTGCGTAATATATGGCTAATGGGTGATGGTAGAAGAAGGAGGATGAAAGTGAAGGAGTCAGAGTAGAAGAAGAAAAAAAGAACAAGAACAGATCTTGACTTTTTTCCTTTATCGTATCGTCTTCACTTTTATATGTACATTACACATAAAAAATGTACATAAGAGGGTGTATGTCGTATATATGCTCTTTAGATGCACGGCACAACGACGGTGGTGATGATCATCATGGATAGGGTTGTTCGTATAATGCCATCCATATAGGATAATAGTCACATTAATATAAACATATTTTATAAGGAAAAAAGGACAGAACAGGGTGAGAGAAACATTAATCGGGATAAAAAAGCGTCTCGCTGGTACGGGTACTATATCCGGTTCCCGTTTGTAATCTAATTTTATGTTATTGTGTAGTAAAGCGCATGGTATATAGTACGTTTTATGTAATGTTTACCTCCTTAAAATCCCTCTTGAGACAATGACTTTTTGTGACTTGTCGACTGTTTCACTGACTGCTAACAGGTTTTGTTACTTTTCTAATTTCAAGGTATTTTCGTATAGTTTCTGGAATAATTCTGGGCTTTAGTGCTTTGGAGGTTAGCTTGGAGTTGTAGCTCACACAATATTCTTTGGTACTGAATTCGCATTCTTGCGTTTCATACATAGTAAAGACAATAAAACAGGATGAAAAGGCCATATCAAGCTTCTAAGTATGACGTGCAAAAACTTGCGTTACAGTTTAGTAAAAAAACATTCGATTTCTTGGGTCATAAGTACAATTCTACTGAGTAGATACTGTGTTTGTAGGGGGCAGAATTTTTTGCTTGTAGATGATCAGATTTAAAAAGCTCAATGCCTGTATTTGCAGTAAAATTAAGTCAATGGCTTAGTCAAACCAAAATTGCTGAACAATTGTACACACATAAGAACATGGACATATGTACAACTATTGTAATGACTTTTAGAAGGTTAATGAAGAAAATAAGGCAGAAAAATCTGCAAATGGAGAAAGTTTACTGGCCTTGGTTAGCTTTTTAGGGGCAATATTACAAATACGGATGGAAAGGCCCATAGGCCAAAGAAATGGTTTAAATCGAAAACGAAAATCATTCTTGGTTTGATTTAATTAATCTAAAAAGGTCAAATAAGTTTGAACTCATTATAAATCCAGGTAAACCCTTATGTTCTCTCTGAAAACGAAAATCATTCTTGGTTTGATTTAATTAATCTAAAAAGGTCAAATAAGTTTGAACTCATTATAAATCCAGGTAACCCTTATGTTCTCTCCTAACACGTATGTATGTATATTCTTTATAAAGAAAGAATTTAGTGAAGGAATAAATGAATGACAAGTAAGCATGAATTCGACAAGTATTGCAACAATCATGAGAGTTAGGCTTGAGTCTAACTCATTCAGCTACAAAGTTGAATGTGAAGAAGAAATCGGGATAGAGCATGTAATGATGGAAATTTCGTACTGCCTCTAGGATGAAATTAACTTTTTAACAGCTTATCAAGATAAATTCGGATTGACTCGGTGTTTAAGTTAGGAACGACTGAATGGTTGATATGTATATAACTCTATGAGAAAGTATCATTTAGAAAATTCCAGTCGGTTGGTGTTGTGCAGTATGCATATTTATGTGCAAACAATAGCTTCATATAAAGTTGAGCATAAAACAGTTAATTCTTTAAGTAATACATTTTGAGCAGATAAAGCTTTGAAAACTTTTCTGGTGTTAAAAGTTAGAACAAGGTAGTGTCATCGCATACACACGCATGGTTTACAAAGACCTGCACCATCATACACACAACGTAAATATTTCCAACCATAGCGCACATTTTACTATAGGCGTTTTGCATTCAGAGTGGAATTGACGAAAGGAGAGCGTGTGGTTTTGGTTTTTTTGGTTATATGCACACAAAAGTTATAAAGGAAAGTTATAAATGTACATTTCTATCTTGTATTGGTATTAGAAGGTATGTATCTGTTAACTGGGGGGTTGTAAGCCGAGTTGACAGAAATATGTGCTTGGAATAAAGTTGTCAGTATTTTATCCCTCGGCTCCACAACTATGTTCCGCTAGACAGAAAACAAACAAGAAGCTGATGGTTGAAGAGGCAAGTAAATCAATCTGGTTTAATTATTGAGTGAGTTGTTGTATTAGTAGAGATGTGAGGGAAAAAAGCGTAATGGTATGGGAAGGAAGAGTTGTTTAATACATTGAATATACATATACAATACTATATGGAAAGAGATTCTCAGATAGATTTCATGCAACAAATCTGCAAAAAAATACGTCTCGCAGAAAACAATTGGTCTTCTTTTCTCTTTCATTGAGAAACTACTGACTTATTGTTTTATGATACTAAGTATGTACCTACTAGGTATTATATATATGATACAATCACAATGAACAGCACAGTTCAACGAGCGAGATGTCAAGTTGGAAAGATTAATAACTGTTTTGTTTCACGGCTGTTTACTTCCGTGGAATATCTTTCCCATTACGAGTGCAAAACAATGTAAGTGGGAATGATTCGATGTTGTGTAAATGAAAATGGTTTGGGACTGAGTTGAGATTATTTTTCATTCTTAACAAAAAATTAAGTTAGTCGTTTTTTGTGCAAATGATATACATACACAATTTTGTTGAAGCAATCAGCAGGCAAAGTATCAGAAACGACATTTTGGTCTAGAAATCATGTTAGGCTGTACTTTTGTGACATTTATTGATTGTATAATAAGAAGAGAGAAAGCTTCTCGTGAATGATAACTTTAATGGCCACGGAAAACGCAAAGAATCATGAAATCTTGTAGATGATTGATTAACCACTAAGATTCAAAAGAATTATAAATTAGCAAATTAACTTTACGGCAGGTATTTAGACAAAAGAGAGCATCACGTGTTTTCTTCATAAATATTTAATTAAAGTCTACAGCCTTCAAAAAATCCTAACAAGCTTTTGTTATACAACGAATAACATTTATAACGAAACGCCACGATGTATGAACATTTATTCAGAACCTCGGGTGACATCTATTCGTATCATATTTTTATTTTCATGATCTTAACCTTCGTTGTTGTGCTTTGAAATTTATTCAGTTAATACCTTTTAGATTTCCACCAATATTATGAATAAATCTATTTATATTATACAATTATTAAAAAAATTGGCAGTCAAGCCTCATATGTCAAAAAAGCTTCTCAAAAGATGTGCTTGTATTTGATTTTTTAAATGTGTTAGTTATCAATCTTTTAAGTGCTAGAAAGTTTACTTCGTCGTTCACACTAGTAGCACTAAAGCAAGAAATGTTGTCTATTTGCGAGCATTACTTATCCTCGTAGAGCAAAGATTTTGGAAATGGACGATGTTTTAAAATCGCTAGGATTTCTAAAATTAGATCTGAATTTTCACAATGCTAAAATTCTTCTGGCCTACAAGCCCAAATGATTTTTTGGTGAGGTTTTATATAGCGGAGGCTAATGTTTTAATAGCGCTTTAATGGCCATGAAAACAGCAGAACTAATCTAGAAGTTCTAACCCAAGGTGTTAAGCACAATTCATTACTGGTTATAATGTGTATAATTTTGAATTGAAAACCAAGTTGAAAAAATGAGCCTCTTGGTTTTAAGAATCATGTGAAATTAGCAGGTACGCTATAGAACCGTCTAATTTTCACGTAATCAATTGTAAAACCTGCTACATTCGTACAGGAAAGCATTAAAATCTGATTTAATTTTACTACACCGGAAGTATTTGAAAGAACTGTCATGAACTACAAGCTTAGAGTATGTATATTGCTTTGTTTATCTAATTCACTGGTTTGCCAAATACCAGACACATTTTATGCTATTTACTTTTTTAAAGAAAATATGAAAAATGGGTGCGGTTTTTTGCACATCGTTACATTCCATTGTCTTAGTCGTATATTCTCTATATAATTCACATTTCACATAATATCATCACATAGAGTAACCTCAATTTTGCTTTCCAAGTTTCTTCAAATTATGACTATTGCTGTAGAAAAATGTAAGTTTTTAATATTTCATAATATGTATGAATAAGTATCAGTGATGGATGGAAAAGACAAACTAAAGAATTTTTTGAGAAAATGAAGCAGCACAAGGATTGTTTATTCAAGCTGAAATTTTTCTTTCTGGAAAAAGACATGTTACCATTTCACCCTTTTGGCTATGCTTCTTGAAATACATGAGATCATAAATATCACAATATCGAACGTGTCCATAAAAAGTCTCTCTGTAATGCATGTTTTTTGAATGAGAGGAAAAATATACGAGATAATATGGCTGAAAGGAGACTGAGAAAAAGGAACTTTGCACATATTCTTTATGGTTGAATGAATATGCACACATATAATGTATACCTACTATATTCATATTTGATGTTTTCCTAAATTCATAAAGTCATAAAATCCTTGAGCATCATATGTACATAAAGCATAAATACACAAATGGCAAAATGCAAAACTATTAACATAATATTACTTACATGCTTACAGTATGCTCACCGTATTGGTTTTTGAGATCTAAATGTGTTTTGTGACTTTTCCATACCATGGGAAAAATAGATGTACATAATATACGCATACAAAAAGAGATATTGAAACGAAATGATGTTTCTTTTTTTATACCCCTTCTTCTCCTCCTTCTTTATTTCTTTAAGAAAAAAAAAAAGAAATAATAAGCCTGAAGAAGAAGTACAGGATGATATATTAGCAAAGTCGTAGCACCCTAAACTCAATGTAAACTTAAATGGAGTTAGACAAATAAATAAAGAGGGCTCTTGTATTGTAATGAAAAATCCTTGTGAATGGCTTTTTCCACTGCTCTGTATATGTATTCAAGTCATATAAATTTCTTTATTTTTGTCTTACTCTTTCGCAAACACTTCTTGGTTCTCCTCGCATTACATAACATTGGATCGGAGAGAAATACGATGATTTTGATGGACCAAGTATGTAGCACGTTGCCAATGATGCAAAAGCCAAGATATCTCAGATACTCTGTGTGAGACTCTATAAAAGAGCATACATAACTCACAGGAAAGATATCGACTGAAGACACAAGAAGCATCTCAGTCCAACGATAAGCAACGTGGTGT
Organism: Orchesellides sinensis; assembly: GCA_027744375.1. NCBI lineage: Eukaryota > Metazoa > Arthropoda > Collembola > Entomobryomorpha > Orchesellidae > Orchesellides > Orchesellides sinensis. The sequence continues at coordinate 13,549 of JAHZNG010001514.1, read as the reverse complement.
AAGCGTTGTGTACCTACGTGTATTTATCAGATGGGTGTTTTACTATTCACGTTTATTACAAGTAAGTAGCTGAGATGCCATCATCGTCATCATCATTATCATCACCATCATGACACATATTGATACATGGACAGAGTATAAAGATGAAGGAAAAAGGGAGGAAGGAAGTAAGAAAAGAAAGAAAGCAAAGAAACGATGAATGATGATCATGGTCGAACGCTTTGCTTCCTTGCCTCTTTTACTCTTCTCACTAAAAAGTCGAAAGGCAAAAAGAAGCAAAGTATCGTTGATAGTGTTGTAATACGAATTCCCATAAGAGAGACTGTGAAATGATGCTATTGATGATGATAGTTTGGTTTTTATACATAATAGCTTTTGATACCTACAATTTCTTACTATTTCAGTTACAAACATGATATCTTACCAGCACTTAGTGTGTGCACACTTACTACATGAATTTTTGTTGAGATCTGAACTGTGTACTAGTAACACCATTGAGATAGATGTGTGTGTAAGTATGGATTGCATGTAATAAAATATAGTAATAATAATACATTATTGAGGTTGATGTAAGTAATGCGGTGTTCACAGCTTAAATGCGACTATACGATACCCGTGGGGATTTGATTTCTCTTTGAGAAGATGGAACATGATATAATGATAGAAAAATGGAGGAGTGCTACTGCACTTATGATAGCATTCACGTACTATATGAATACGTTTGTGGAACAGATTTCTGAGCCAGTATAGAAGAAGCTAAAGAGTTGTGCAAAAAAAAGTTTTTTATGAAAAGGCCCGAATGCTGTTTATATTTCATGTATATAAATGATGAAATGTTGTGCTGATCATAGCGAAAGATTTTTTTGTGGCAATGAAAGAGCAAAGGTATGAAAAGGCAGAGTGGATCCCGTGGGGATTTGATTTCTCTTTGAGAAGATGGAACATAATATAATGATAGAAAAATGGAGGAGTGCTACTGCACTTATGATAGCATTCACGTACTATATGCATACGTTTGTGGAACAGATATCTGAGCCAGTATAGAAGCTAAAGAGTTGTGCAAAAAAAGTATTTTATGAAAAGGCACGAATGCTGTTTATATTTCATGTATATAAATGATGAAATGTTGTGCTGATCATAGCGAAAGATTTTTTTGTGGCAATGAAAGAGCAAAGGTATGAAAAGGCAGAGTGGAGAAAAAGCCAAAAGTATGAAAAGCTTATGGTGTGCTCATCCGTGTGAATAAATGCAGGAAAATGAATATATACACATCGAAATATAAAAAGCGGGCGATGAGGAGAATATAGAATGTATATAAGCGCTAGGCACAGTTATTTGAAATGGATAATATGAAATTCAGAGATTGTTAGATTTTTTAGCATTTTACTACACACTTGGAAGAGGCATACAGAAATTTTATATGAGGTTTTCCTCGCTTTAAAAAAATCTCCCTTTTCTTTTCCTCAACGGGAAAAAGTATATCCGACAGGAGAAAATTTCTTGTTTAGAAGATTGCCTTATAACGGAGATTTGTGGAGGCAGAGTGTGAGTGTCGATTTGCCATAAAGATCAAGAGCGATTTGTCCTCGTGTTTCCCATGGGATCTCTTCTTGTAAAGAAGAACCTAAAAGCAGCTCAACACCACACGAAAAAAGCAACCAAGCATGCAACTTATTATTATCCTAGAATCTGCTCTTTTTATTTTTCTTCTCTCACTCATTCTTTCTCGGACACTTTTTTCATGTATTAATGTAAGTGGTGAGGCATTGAAATTTGTTGCTTGGTGTTGGTGATGACGCTGTATTCTGTTTTACCACTTAAAAATTTGATGTTATACGTGAAGTGGGAAGATGTTAAGGGATGGCTTGAAATTCTTAAAGTTTTTTAATGTGATGAGATGGATTTGAACAAATGTACTGAGAGCCACGTATACATAGTGCACCTACGTATAAACTGAAATTCTCCAGTGCATATGAGAGGAAAAAGTCATTCATTTCGTTTCCTTCAGTCAGATTGGATGATGATGATGATGCGGACTACCCGGTTGGCTCCTAAGGGACTCCTGTAAACGACACTTACTTGACTCAATGACTTTTTATCCGCCTTACTTTCCCTCACTTGCTCCTTTCGCTCTGCTTTTGCAATAAAAGCAAGCAAGGGAAAAAGGTTTCACATGGATCAACCCATTTCTCTTCATAAACCTAATTGCATTTCATTCTGCACTTTGTACCACCCATGATAATTAGCTACTTGCTTCAACTTGGTAAGGAGCTGCTAAAGCAGGGATAATGATGACTATTGGAGTTCTGCGTTGGTTTATGTAGGAAGCTAGAAAGCACTGAAGTTAGCTTTGAGTGTGTCTGACTCTTTCGAACAAATTAATGTATTGCTCGGAAACGTTGTTATTTTGGAATGCCTTCTTCTACAAGGATAATACGCAGCGTATGTATTTATTATATACCTACACACACATCAATATTATAAGTTCATGTTCACCCAAAGTTACACACTTAACATAGGAAACAGACACAAGAATAATTTAGATGTATGTGAAATTTAGAAGTGCCATGCTGTTTCCTACAAAATAATATTGAGCTTGTACAAATGTATTTACACAACCTCCTCTTATATCCAGGTTGAAAAGTACTTTTGGACATATTTATGCTAACCTAAACCTAAACTGTGAGTAGTACATCTACGATATCATGAAAATTCAGAAGTTACACTTGATATTAATACAAACTTAGGATTCTTAGATGTACCTCTAGGTATGTATGCGTGTGCTAATGCAAAAGCGTATGGTATGCGCTTCTCTTTAACTCTTGTCTTTCTTTCCAGAGGACAAGAACAAATATTTCGGTAGGTACGTTGTGTACGTTCGAGGTTGAGGTATGTAAGGCATAATGAAGTCTAAAACTCAACGGGAAAAGAGATGAGTTGACCGAGCTCCAGCGTACTAATTCTTGTCAACTTTCTTTATCGTAGCTGGATTTTAGTTGGAATTACGGAAACAAGTGTCTGGGATTGACTGAAGTTGGAAAAATAAGTACATGTGCATAATACTGTTATGGATATTAGCATACTATGCATCCAACCAAATATTTATGTATGGGTAAGTAGTGTGTGTGCGTTTACCCTCCTAGAAATAAATGAACAAACGATAATGATCTTGCTTGCTATACAAGATGAAAATAGGCATGAGTTTATTTTTATTTTGTGAGTAAGAAATGAGAAAGAATGGAGTCTCATTTCTCCCTGTCTATATTGTAAACGGCTTAGGAGGGTTTTGTGTTTAATAATAATATTTGTAGATGAAGTAAAGACTATATATTTGCTTATTGTTAAATACTAATGCCTGAATGTATAAGAATGTCGTTCTTCTTCTGTTTTTAAATATGTAGTGATAATATAATGACTACATTGTGTTTAGTAGTGCTCCACTACATTTCATGCAATTAATTTGCTAGCGAACTTATGTGCCTCTTGATCATGATGTGGATGATGCTGATGACTAAATAATGTTGTTAAAAGTCTTTACGAAGTCATGCATGAATATTCGTCCTTACTGCTCTCTTACTGATAACTTGATTTTCTATTCAAAAACAAATACGAATTGTATTTATTGTACATAAATAATAGTAATAACACCGGTGAAGAGACTCTCACTGAGTTCTATTAATGAATTGCACACGAGTTCAGCATATCTACACAAATATACAAAAGTGTGTCGCTGTCATTGTCACTGCATTCATTCATTGCGCTTCATGATTCGCATAATCTTTTGTTGTCATTAATAAGCCGTTCCAGTAGAATCAAGTCAAACTAGTGATATTAGAGGAGAAACTGCTTTAAACCAGCATGAATGCATTCTTTCTTATATTTATAAGTTGCATTGGCATATAGCGTTGTTGTGTAGTCGATGGCGCATACTTTATGTTTATATTTAAGTCGTTTTTATCACTTTTAATGGTTTTCTTCATGATTCCTTGTTAGTAAAATGGAAATCATTGTATTATATTACAAGGCTACATACTCTTGTTTTCAAGTTGTCGGTCTTGTATACGGAACAACTATAATATGTTCGCTCATCACACAGACCATTTGTATAGTGGAAATAAGTATTATAAAGACCGAAAGCAGCGGTAGCGATCTAGCTTGCTAATGTGTAGTTAAGTGGGAAGTATGCCAAATTATTTGTTGGACTCCTTGTGAACTTTCATACTTTGTGTTCGACTGACTACTCTGTACGTATGAAATATGCATATGGCTGTTTTGAAGCTGTGTGGTTCCTTCTGTTGTACAAGAGGAGAGATATTTGTCCTAATATATAATTCAGAAGAATCTCTATTGCAGTGTGTACTGGTATATGTATACAAAATAGGCGCTTTTGAAGAACTGACATTAGGGCCAATTATCTTGATAAAATGATGTAATCTAAGTAAGTTGAATAAATGAGAATGTTCTCGTGTGTAAAAAACGATTCACAAAGAGAGTGAGAATAAAGACGGTGAATGTTGGTTAGGCGATATGAGAGATGAAGGAGTAGGATGAGAAGATGAAAGGGTTAGTTTGTTTCTTAAAGGACAAACCGTTTTTTACGTCTTTCTATTCAGTATTCATGTATCAACAGCAATAAGATTAAAGTACCGAAAGGGAGCTGAGTCCTCACTTTTTTTGGAACTTTGCTTTGCTTTCTTGGTGTGAAAAATGGAGCGCTGAAAAAATATTTTGGCAGGATGTATAAGGCTTCTTGTGCAACTCGGAAAAATTACTAGTATGTTAGAGTTGAATTGATACTGTAATATGTAAAAACGAGTATTTTTTCTGAGAAGTCATCTAAAAATGCATACAATGGTCTGATGACGCAGGCAATGAAAGATTTGATTTTTATTGCGGAGAGAAGGTCTGAATCTCACGTGATCAAATGGCAATAAATTTTTAAAGATTGTTTTGCCACTAATGAAGAAATAACAATTTGCTAATGCCAGTTGATACATTGAACCTCTACTAAAAATTCCAATGTTTATTTGGCATTGGTAATCAAAAATAGCATTTTATAGCTGAAGCTCACCTGATATTATGCGCACGAGCAGTTATAATCATCCTTTATAATCCATTAAAGAAAAACATGAAATGTGGTGAAGAATACCTTGCTTTACGATGAAGAAGTTGCTATTTTTGTAAGAGCTGTTGAAAAAGAAAGTAAAATGTGAAAATGGTCTATTCAATCCACGCCTTTTTCCTGTTCTTTCTCTGCTCGCTCGTTTTCATAAGGTTTGTTTGAAGGTTAAAATGTGTAACAACTGCGAACATGGATAAGATCCGCTTCTTTCAGCAGAGGAATTGTGTCGAGCTCACATCATCACAATCATCATCATCGTCAAATCTGGAGCTCATCTCCTTCTTCATCTCAAAAGTTTACGCCTGGATCCAAGTTGGAATAGAGATAGATGGTTAATTTGATGGTCTTTTTAAAGATTTAGGGAAATGGAGACGATTTGAAATGAAAATGAGTGAATATGAAATGTAATGAGCACAAGAAGAAAAAAAATCATCCCTTTTTTGAAAGGGGGATGTTAAAGTATTATTATAATATAGTTTCGTATGGAAAGTTCATATCCGCTTGTCATCCTTCACTCTATAACTTTATTGAATCCACCGAGCCTGTTTGAAATGGCCGTGTTCCATGCTTGTTTCGATACTTACAGCAACTCCAGCGGTAACCAATCTACAGAGCTGAATAACACTTTTATATTCGTCATCTCCCTCCATCACAAACTTTTTTTTGGGCTACCAATCTCAAATTACATTTTTTGTATATGAAAGGCCTAAGCGTCATTTCAGCTACGATTTCTACCGTCTTTCAAGACACAAATGTAAGACTAAAAGTGCAATGCAAGTAAATATTGAAGTATGTCTTACAAATATATAGAAATGTACAAATAAGATATTTTCAGAAGCTTTTAGGAAGGTGATCAATGGGTTTGTTATGACAAAACAATCTCTGTAAGATTCAGTTCCCGTCATTTACATGTTAGGGTGTTCTCTCACTCTGTTTTCTTCGCGGTCTAATATTTTTTTCTTAAACCCGTACGTTTCCCAAACACACAGTAGAAGCAAGTAGTTTATGTGTAAGCGTTAATTTAACACGAAAAATTCCAGTCTGATCGTCTCGTGCATACTATGCAAATGGAGTTTTTGAGTTGGACTGTCCTCTAAGCTTGTTGCCTTACCGTTTCTTCTGATTTCATACTTATTTATGTGTACTCAAAAGATTTACGTGTCAGTAATATACATGTACACAACTCTCACAAAAACTCCATCGAATTGAACGACCTTGTTTTGGCAGATCCCGACCAAATATACGTTGTGCGTGATCTTTGCTTCCAACTCTAGTACTTGGCGATACCGAAGTCAAAGCAGATTGAAGAAATTATGTTCTTCCTCTGATAATGTGTGATATATGTTGATGAGTCTTGCATTGCGACTGCTCACTCAAGAAATGCTCACCAACCGCTTAAAATTCACAAAGTGGCGATGAAGATTTTTGTGGAACACTGAGCTTCAATGAATATTATATACCGAATACTTTATATATATTTGGCTAATATATAAATAAGTCTATTATCGGTGCATATGTACATATAGTAATGTAGAATGTTTGGATGGCTTCCATTTTTTCTTCTTTTTATCGTACACCGAAAAAACCTTGTATGCTTGGGAGCTTGCTTACACACAAACATAATTTATGTTTATCGAAAAAGATCTCTAGAATGCTGTTTACATGATGGGTTGTGTAATTCGGTGTGATCTATGGCATGGCATTTTCTTGGGATATGTGAAAGGAATTTTAATCGCTCGAGGAGGAACTTCTGGAAAGACAAGAGTGAAACATTGGAGATTATTGTAAAAAAACCAAACTAGTTTATTTGATTTTTAAAGCTTCAAACTATTTTCTTTACTTACATCGCTCCATACATCTACATCCCTTATGTACTGCTGAGGTGGCATTCATTATGTACTTATTGTGAACTGTATTAGGCATTTGGGACGCCTCATCCACTTTTGGTATAGCTTTTGTCAATCCCGCTTGCGCCGTGTCTTCTCAGATTTAAACGTTTTGTTTGCAAAAACACCAAATGATCTCGATTGGCAAAAATGTCATTGACTCTTTGTATGCACTGAAGTAGCTAATTGCGGGCAGTCCGGCTGTGTCTAATATGTGCGAAAATTTATATTTTGCAAAACAAAGTATGGGCTCATCATGCAACTGCTTTACGCACCGGATGAATATTGTGCAATACGTGTGTGCTCCATATATTTTTATATTGGTTAAAGGTAACATGTGTCTGGCAGGTGGTACAACGGCCACGTGTCCTTTATCTCAAAGATGAAGTGCGTGAGTACATGCCTGCCTCCTGTTATATGAATTTCTCCAAAATAAAGATCCTTACCATTGCTGTTTGCTTATTATCATCGGCATATTACCATCTTGAATGTAATAGAGACGGAAATCAGATGCACAACTGCAGCTGACTGACGCTGGGAATCCTGCAGTTGTTTGCTGGTTTAAAAAATATTCCCTTCTCTTTGAAAGGTTTGTTTGGAAGGTGTATGGGCACACACATAATATTGATGATGATGACGATACTTGTATACACATATTTATACGCATATTTTGAAGTACACTTATGTATATGTTCTGGAATGGGACAAGGTTTTCGGTAAGACATAAAAAGGGAGAGCAGATGCAAGGCATAGTGCAGGAAGGTGCAGTTCAGCAAATATAGTGCACATTGCAATGTGGTGGCAGTCGAGGATGTTTGTGATGGTGAATGGATTCGTTTTAGAGAATGAATATATGTGTGAAAAGTGTGTTGAGAGAGATTGTTGTAGCAGAAGAATGCATTTTCAAGTACACCACACATACACACTTTTACTTTAAATGTAATGTAATGTAGGTATATGTTATAATATACAGTTGTTCATATATGGGTAAGGTTTACTCTCGTGCTAAACTGTTATTGCCATTAAGTATAAGTTGAATGAATGTTTATGTAGGCCAGTCAGTTGCATTTTATTATATGCGGGTCAGTGGAAGAGTGGAAGAAAAGTAAAAGATGTGAAATCATTGGTGGTTTCGTAAATGGTTGGCCCGTATGGTTTCCCATCTTTTAAAGGTCGTTTTTTTTTGGAAAGACATCTTGGACAAATTGAAGAAATAATGTTGAGGAAGTGTACGGTACGTGCGTTGTTTTTCCAGTAATATTGTTCACATGTGCTCTTTGAGATGAATCATAGAAAGGTCTTAATTTCAAAATGATTCAGTTGTTAAAACTGTAAGTCCTTAGAAAAGGTGATTAGGTCCATATATAGTACGTATCCTTACATCCGCATGCTCATTTACTGGAGTGGTCTTTCTTTAAAACCGACAATGACGCCTTCTTGTCCTCTTTATAATATTTCTTTCTTTTGTGCAGTATTTCTGAAATAGCTTACATGGATTATTATAAGACACTGAGTTTCAACCATAACAAAACCTTTACTTCCGGTAACATAATCTTGGTCATGTGTTATATTGCTTGAGCTGAAAGCACTTTTGTCACATGCCCGTAATCGTCTCATATTACACAACAGTTTTCTTACAAGCAAGACGGAAATGAAGACCCTTACAAGTCCTCCAAAATATGCATTTGTGAGACTGTAAAAAATTAGGATCCTTAAAAGTGAAAAGCAGCCTAAGAAACTAAAATGTGTAGCCTACTTTCATTCTCGTTTCAACACTGCTCTTTTTCGGAGCATTGTGCTTTTAAGTAGTATTATCTTTCACGTTTTTGTAGAAGACACAAACTTACATCCTTACTTGCCATGCATTATCAAAGATGCTTGCTCAGCAACACAGTCTAGTAGTACTAGTAACAGTGACAATGAAAGAGATATGAAGAACTCAATCAATCTATTTTACAAGTCAGACCATTAAAAAATTTAATAACAGCTCTAGAATCCCATTCACAAAGACAATTTGTCAAGATTTATGAAGCTCGAGCCGCTCAGTTATGATGCTATTAGAATGCAGGCAATATGGTAACTATTGTCTAAAAAACGAGAAGTATGAAGTGAGAGGGTAGACTACGTTACTGCTTACATTATGAAATATATGTACAATACAATTTTCCGAGGAAAAAGACAAGGCTTCTGTGCTCTATCATGGTAGATTTTTTTCCATTGCACATTACTAGAGATGAATAGAAGGGAACATCGAACAGAACATCATGGTAAAACGAGAGAGAGTTTTTGTGAATTTGTAGAATAAAGAAAAGAAGGAACGGGGTTGGATGGAAGCTCACGCGAGAGAATAACATATTATATCAAATATTATGATGATATCATGCCGCCGCTACCATCACCGCACCGCTTTTTCAGTGTTACGATATTGGTACGTATGTAAGTTATTACGAGTGAGAAGTCGCACTTATAGTCTATCGCCTACTCTGCCTTCTCATATTATGTATCTGCTCAGCCAACGCATTCAAATTGTCCAAAAGAGTAGTTCATACTAAAATGCGCATTGTATGGGAAAAGTCATTTTTCCTTCTGATATTTCACGGGCGATGAGGGTTAAAACAGGAGGAAAGGGAGAGAAAGAAATAAGCCAATTTTGCGAATTGATACTGTGAAGTGAAAAGATTCATAATAGCAATGGGAGAATTCTGTTAACAAAGTGGGGAGTTGTTATGTCTTTGTTGGAGAAATGAGAATATTAGGAACTTGATGTGGGGGGGGATATATATCCTGTCCTGTTCATTTGATACAGTTTGGATTTCCTTTACGCATGCATAGATCAGAATTAAAGGTGACATTAAGATGTTAATGATAAGAGAGCCACAAAAATTTATCTGACTATTTTAGACTCGTTTTAGATTCGACAAGTTAAACTGAGAGTATGTACTATTTTTCACAAAAGCACATTCTTTGAATTGAAACGTGTAAAGTACGCCTTTCTTGTCATTCACTGTTTGATTCCACTAAGCAGTCACTTGACAAGCTCGAAAATGAATAAAACATAGTTTAAAATTGATGACTGTTGTCATTAAACGAGTAATTGACGGAGTTATAGTGAGTGATGAGTGATGAAGTACGGAATATGAAAATATGCATAATATTTTAATGTACTCTCGAACTAGAATCTACTCAATGCTAATGCCACCGAATGCTTCCAGAGCTTTTTGAATACATTAACTTTGCATCAACTACTCCTTAATGCCTATGCTTTAGCCACTCATACCATTTTGTTAGGAACACCTGGGAATGTAAACGAATTCTTGCTATTTTTTGGGGCAATTGTGCAACTCACATATTTAGAGCAATCTTGATAGACACAAAACACGACGTAAGGACGTGATAGGATGTTTTTGAATTTAGAAGTATACAAATATATAAAATGTATAAACCCTGGAAAATATTATATGTATATTTTATTTTTTACATTAATTAAATTTTTCCTCGCGCTTTCTAGAAGCTCAAATAGAATCCCGAGGAAATATGTTTCTTCGCATGTGTATTATTGAAAGACGAATAGAATGCATTGACATCGGCAATCACGCGAGGTTTTCTATGTCATATTGACTCACCAAAGCAGTGGCAATGGACGGGTAATTAGGGTGCACACCTGGTGTAAAAGATTCCCTACGGTTTGTAATGAATCCTTAAAGTGGGTAATTATGATATAAAAAACTTGATTTTCTGCGGAAAGGGACTTTTAGGCAAGTAAGAAGAAATAGGCCTACTTAATTACCCTTCATTGTCATGTTTGATTTAATAATTGCTTCTACCAATTCTAATTATTTCAATTGATATTCTTTATTAATTCAGTATCTTTCGTAATATAGTTTACAATATTGTCAGATTATACTGATAAATAATAAAACACGCAACAATATATGCTTGAAGTACATTTGAAGCTGATTTCTTGCTAATTGTATTTTAAGCAGTATTACCATTGTTTCTATAAATATTAAAGCACATCCTACAAATCCCACAAATTTAAATGTTTGATAGCTTATAATAATGAATCAGAGATAAAATGCAATATGGAATACATGAGGGGTGAAGAGGGTGAGCTTTTTACTGTCATATGAACATTCCACGTTATGCTATAATTTTCTGGAGGGAAAAGCGAAAGGGAATAGGCAATCTCGAAGTTTGGGTCAAACTAAAGTTTATAACTCATTTCTTTAAAGTTTCAAGAGCGAATAGGTAAGTTATTGAAAAATTGTACATAGCAATACTGTAGTTGATTGGTGCTTTTGTTACCCTCTTCCTTCAATTTCCGATATTTGACTCATAGCAAAAGAAATTTTATTTTAAAAAGAAATAAAAATAGTTAGATGTCCTTTCCTTGTAAAAGCCTCCCCTTCGTATTACTTTGCAGTCCGAGTCCAAATGTTATAGATTCTTTTGATTTGTAATGTTTCTTCGTTCTATTGCAAACCCATGTAGGAAGATGCCGACAGGGGTTAACTTACTGTCGTATGTTACAATGGTAAACCTGTGAAAAACTTGGCGTCAAGCATTCTAGCAGTCTGGTTTAGGTACGGTCGGCAGTTTGTGGTTTTGGCTATGTGAGTCTATATAACACGATAATGGATTGTGTTTACCACAATTTCTATCCATCTACCCACTCAACTCACTTGGTGAGTTGCTACCAGTTTAAAAGTTTTACGAGGCGAGGTCATATATTTTTATTCTATATATGTATTCTGTACTCTGCACCCTTCTTTACGATGAAAAATGAGAAATTAACATTCTTTTAAAAATATTCATATCAACAGCGTTTGCCATGTTATTTTCTGACTTGTTAGACAAGTTGGGCATACCACCTAAACGAAGTATGTATACCTGATAGAAACATCTTTGTCAGTCAATCATTGGTAAATCTGAACCTTACGCATTTTACGAGCAAGAAATTAATGAAATCCCATCCCAACAGCAACTACCTCTACCATTTCATCATTGATACATACGGGATAGATATAATGATCTCTTACTTAAAATATGCATTTAATTTCTAACTTTGGATGTTCGCCGCATGAAATTTGGTGTTTACATTGTTGTTTTGTTTATGTAAATCGGTATAAAAAACTGCCTGAAGGCTTCTAAGGGAGTTCAGAGAGAAAACGGCAGTCAGTTCAAAGTTTTTGCCGATTTGACTGTCAGTTTTTGCTGCAAACTTTCCATGTTATAAATTAATACCAACATTGTTTACCCCTTTTACAGGATTGGTCGGTAAGCACAATAATGATTTTAATTTAAGGGTCTAGTTTGAAAATATGCGAGTTTCTTGAGAATCGATAAAGCCCCAAAAACAGGTAGTTTGTGTTGCAGAATTAAAGAGTACACAGAACGAATGATACAAGATTTTTTAGGGTGGTGTGATGTTTTTGCTATCCATGAGGTCATTGTAGAAGGAGTATAAGGTATGGATGGATCTTGTTAATTACAAAAGTTTGCCTAGGTTAACTTGAATAAAGAAAGGGTATTTGTGCCGGAATGCTGTTAGTTAGCTTGTTAGTTTCTTAGAAGAGTATACGGCAAAATTTTAATTGAGTACCATAATATTGAATTAGAAAAGACCCTGAAAAAGTCTGCAGGGGCTCAAAACATTCCATCCCCCAACCCTAGACACGTAGCAAGCTACTGGGCTCCTGCTACTACTTGTGCATCTAATATTGTTTTTACATACTTTAAAATCGATGTAAAGAATCCAATTCAATGTGAAACAAGCTACGAGGAGCCCTTGCTTTGTTCTTTTTGCTTACTCTTGAGAATGAGCGTTTCTTAAGGCTTCTTTTTGAATTCATATTTGGCCCTAAACAGGGTTCTCCTTTTCGTTCAGTCGAGAACGTGAACAGAGTATTGAGTGCACTAAATTAGTAAAACCACGTAGGGCGACTACTACGCATCGATATTTGGCTGAAAAGATGCTTTGGAGGGGGAATCTACTTCTGCTTTGAAACTTTACGTTAAAGTACTGAGTCTGGTTCCCGATTATAACCTATTTCTGTTCACTGAAGAAAATACTGTAAAACATTGAAAAGGTCTCTCAACAAATTCCTACTTGTAGCAGTTCTTATATACAATAGCTAAAACATTGCATTATATATATCTATATACTTTTTAAACAGTGTATTTCTACCAGAAAGTCACGCTTGTTGTGCGTAGGACGATAAATACAAGCCGAAGTAATGGGGATAGACAAGGGCTAACATTTTGATCTCATTAGCTGAGTGAACCTTCTGCTTACCACCGGTTAAGTCTGGCTTCATTTAAACCTGCTACTGTTGAAAACTATGGTGGTGGAATACTACTTGATTCTCATATAACAGAAAAAGCCACTTTCTTTCTAAGGACATGTTGGAGTCTTACATTGTAGTCAAGATACTTGTCTGCCTTTGTCTCACAGTCTCCATTGGCTCTCTATGTGACTTAATTAATATTGGTGATGATGCTTTACTCCTATTTTCTCTCCATTTCCTTGATTAGGTTTTTT
>JAHZNG010001513.1:0-10334 GCA_027744375.1 Orchesellides sinensis | reverse complement strand
TTTCATATTATTAATTTTTGGTTTATAGTGAGTTTAAGTAATTTTCATTTGCAGACGTTTTGGGATTTTCATAGCAGGCAGGTGGATTTTATGCATGTTATATTTTATATTATCTTTTTTATATGGGTTGTTAGTTGTTGCACTGCATTATTCTAAATGAATTTTTCTTCAAAAACCGCTAGCCAATGTAAAATTGAAGAGTAAAACAGTTTAAAAAAACGGGTTGGGAAAATAGTCTGCTTACTAGTATATTATACAGATATGTTCAGTGTGGAAAAATAAAAAACCGTCATGCATGCTATATGTATATATCCCTTCCCGATGGCATGTTGTTTTTTGCTCCGTGTATGTGTGTTGTTGGTGATGGACATTTGTTGAGCTTAATGCATGATGTTATGATATGCTATGGTTTTTTGGTGAATCAGATCGGATTGCATGACTGTCAACACAACATAACATAGACTAATTTTGCGAGAAGCCAGAAATCTGTAGAGATATCTGGGATTGTGATGGGTGCCTACAGCTGGACATGAATACACAAGAGATTGCATTTGCTTTCTTTGTTCACAACAATTTTTTTACACCTTTCGACCTCCTGTCACGTTCTGATATGCAGATATAAAACTGCATGCTGTTTATTATGAAAATCTCTTTTAAGGTTGAAAAAATATATGAAATCATTTAAAAATCTAAATTGCACCTTGATTGATTGTTATGATTATATTAAAGGCAACGTGAACTGATACATTAAAATTTGGAGCAGTTGTATTGTTGCATGCGCAATGCCACTGTTTTTACATGCTAAATGTATGCATGTGTCATGAAAAGACCAAGGTGTCAATATATCTATCACCTTTTAAGAAAAAAATTATACTAGGCATATCGATCCTCGTAAATTATCGTTTTATGTCAAAACTAAAACATGCATGCCTGCCATTTACACATTCTACATGAAAATATTACTTTTTCTCATACTTGGTGCAAATAGTACAATTTTTCAGCATGATAATCCTTGACTTGACAGAACACACATTCATGAATAGATATTTATGTCATCTTGGACGATATAGACTATGAATGTTTGGATGAATCGAAGCCGTCCCACAGGGAAAATATTACGTGAATGTAAATACCTAATTTTAAACTGCTGTCTGCTATTTAACACACAAAATAAATTGTATTGCATGAGGCAAGGGTATTGAGATCAATTCTTCAAATAGAATGCAGTATAGCAGCAATATGTAACAAGTGCAATATGGTATTCTTGAAGGGTTTTTAGAGTAGTTTGAAATGTTGAAAAGTTAGTGGAGTCATGTGCTCGTTCATTTTTCCATGTTGTAAATGTACGAAAGAAAGCATTCATATTTTTTGTTCTTTGCACTACTTTTAGCTTAACTGACAAAAATATACAGACTAATTTGTTCTCATTGACATTTCCAACACATCTTTTTCAAGCCTCCTTGACACATGGATATTTTTTCAAAGTATATGAGACTTTCCAAACAATATTCAATTTGGGTATAGTAAACGCACAAAATCTGTATATAATGTATGTATATACATATATATATAACCAGGCATACTTTATTTGTTTTGAAAGATACATATTTTTTGTCACTTACTTACTTCCATTGGGATCGGATGTGTATGTAACGTGAAATGGATCCTGCCTAAATGTACATTTTGGACTATTAGGCATCCTCCTGCTATGCTGGGTAAAAAAGAGTTGTGAACAAGATGAGATGGTGATGAGGACGATGATACATTTCAAGTGTGAAAGAAAGATGGTATGGAATGATTGCCTGGTAAAAATTTACAGGGTTGGCTTGCTTCCGGAAATGGTTAAAACCAAAAGATGGGATTCTGGCATGCATCAATCAATTTGCTAACAAAAATGTAGCTTATGAATTATTTAAAAGATTGCGAAATATTTTATAAAATATGTGTAACTGCATGATGTATTCACATAAATAGAATTAAACATGACAGACGCTTAAGTTGATTTCAGGCGGTCAGGGGTATCAGCAAAGATATTCCCAAGGTTTATGATAACCCTGCTCCTCTTACCAACGATCACACACATACAAAGACCAGACATACTTATCATCACGCGTCAAATTGATACATTGATCCACATTACGGTAACATTACACACGAGCAGTAGTTCACCAGTATTTTGTCGACCCCCTCTCACGGAGCACATCAATATAGAGAATGGGATAAAGAAATGGAGAAAAGTAACATGACAAAACGTAAAAGATGTATATTTCTCTCTTTCCTTCTACTTCTTACGCTATTAAGCCAGGAAAGAAATGGGATTGAGAATATGTTTTGGCATTTTTCAGCTTGTGGAAAACAAGAGATGAGAATGGTGATGATGTTATCTTTGTGTATTATATTGCTTTTTTGGCCCCAGAAGAGTTAACAGAGAGAGAAACAAGTTTATATAATCACCATCCATCTCCATTTTTAAATAGTTTCACTCACTCATTCCCTAACTCAATTCACTCTTTTTCAGAGTCACTTAATACTAGCCAAAGCATTGCATTGCGTGGCTGGTGGTATATTGGTGGAACAATTTTTACATTGCATTGCATACACAAAACACACGAGGTGGAACATTTTTCTCCTACTAAAAATGTACACTTGTGTCTCGTAAATTTCTCTCAACCTCATTAATCCATTAGGCAAAAGAGGTTTTTGGAATGGAAGGCAAAAGTAAGATGAGAGCGTCTAGAGTGGAGAGTGCGTCGCATATGTATTGAGAAAAATCTCAAAAAGGATTATTTCTGGGTTACTAAATATGCTTAAGTTTTCATGTGTCTTTTACACAAGCATTCTTGCTTCCCTAGGCATAAAGTACTTAATTTCATGGTGGCTTGTGCAGAAGAGGCAGAGGAAAAATCTAAATGACAGAGTGTATTACAGCTCAATGCGTTAACACATAAATATAGCTGCCATCATCATCACCATCCTCTTCTGGCTGAATTCACATAATATTTCTTGCTTTTTTATAGAATTTATATTCTTATATTGTGTACTTTATGCTGCTCGTGTGTATAATGGTTTCGAGTTGGTCGTGGTGATCCATATGTCTGGTCTTTGTATGTGTGTGATCGTTGGTAAGAGGAGCAGGGTTATCATAAACCTTGGGAATATCTTTGCTGATACCCCTGACCGCCTGAAATCATATAATGGTTTCGAGTTGGTCGTGGTGATCCATATGTCTGTCACCAATCATGCCAAAATGGATCTAAATATCTTTCGTCATCCTTTCAAAATAGACATAATAATCCCTAGCCCATAATATGAGCACTCTTTTAAGAGCATCGTCTCTTCCACTCTGTCAGTTATTTTTGAACTGGTGCATTTTTTTGTGTGAAATATTCAGTAAAAAGACACATAAAGTGTCAAGCTTATTTGTAAGTACTTTGCTAATCTCTTCCCAGCCGATTCATTTTATCTGTTTAAAATACCGTTTTGGTTTTCCTCACTCTAGTACATACAACACACATTGGTGAGGCTTTGTAAGCATGCTCATTTTCAATTTCAGGTAGGTCATTATCATAAGATACCAAAAAATTACGCTAAATTTTAGTTGGAAATGTACAAATGTTTCAAATTATTATTTTGGCTCATACTATTGTAACATAATTCTTGGATTGTTACAGCAAATTATATTCAGTAAAAAGACACATAAAGTGTCAAGCTTATTTGTAAGTACTTTGCTAATCTCTTCCCAGCCGATTCATTTTATCTGTTTAAAATACCGTTTTGGTTTTCCTCACTCTAGTATATACAACACACATTGGTAAGGCTTTGTAAGCATGCTCATTATTAATTTCAGGTAGGTCATTATCATAAGATACCAAAAAATTACGCTACATTTCAGTTGGAAATGTACAAATGTTTCAAATTATTATTTTGGCTCATACTATTGTAACATAATTCTTGGATTGTTACAGCAAATTATTATATGTGCAATAAATTACATACAATACATGTTATGCATACTACCATCCCATAAATTAACATCAATATTACTTTGATACGTACAACAAGCCAAAAATTTACTGGCTTGTTGAACCCACTTGCGAAAAAAACGATAAATAAAAATCTGCTTGCCTAAATTCCTCTCTATATTTCTCCGCATGTATAACAAGTAAAGGACACAGGAACATTTTTATAGCCACTCAACACTCAATTCTTAATATTTCTCTGGTAAATATATATGTAATGTACCCTTTCAACATATACATACCAGAAGTCTTGTATGAAATGTTTTGTATACATAGATGCATGATATGCACCGTTCGAGCCAATTTTTAGCTGAAAGAGATAGTAAATCACATCTAATGCTGCCATGAACCATGCATGTCATACCATCCCATTCAACATAATATCCTCTCGACATCCCACGAAATCTTTCACTGTCATTAATTCCGATCATTTCTCAAAGTGGCACAATTTGACATGTTGAGCAATAACTCACTCTCACACATGCCTACTATACATATATACCTACTCAGTCAACTTGTTCCACTTTTTTCCCATCCTCATATAACAAACACTAATATATATACAACAAGATAAATAAATAGCCCAAAGCTGGAGGAGTGAAATACGTAGTTGTTCTATCACTGGAAAAATATGTGTAACGCCGCATTTTCCTTAATATGCTCAATGCTTTCTAATAATGTGGTAAATGGTGTGAAAAAGGAAAGGTTTACAAAAAACGAAAGTAAAGAAAAAATATTGTAGACAGAAAAAGAGCAATACTTCTTCTTCTTTCAGAAATACATAAATAAAGAGCAAGCGATTTATGAGGAGTAGTTTAGTCTCCCGTTCCGATTTGTGAAAATAAGCTTACCGAATAAAAAAAATCCCTCTCACACAGTGACCTACAGAGCCGATGTCTCTCTTTCTCTCTCTTTGCATGTCAAAAGGATGGACTTGACTGGAAACATGGCCTGGGAAAGGGCATGTTTTTCCCTTTACGACTGTGGTTTACTGCATTTTCTTCCTTTTCAAGCAGAAAGTGAGAGAGGAACAAGAGTTATGTAATATTATGGAAATAGCAGCTCGTGTAGTATGTCGAGGATATAAAGAATACTGCTGGAGGAAGGAAAGTTAAAGACAGGGAAAAAGGCTTGAAAAGGAGGCAGGCAGGGTTTAGCAGAGCCAACAGCCAGCCGCCTCTCATTAATCACTTGCGTGTCAGTGGACTGCCAATCAACTCTGATTTATCGTCACACTTTCACTTCATCCCGTTTCCCATCCAAGCCAACCAACACACACATAAAAAATCCAAGGTACATACCTAACTGCTATATATTTATGCATATAAATCCATTATATATAAAAACGGCCAAAAAACTCCTACTCCCACTCAACAAGAACAAGAAGGATGGATCATCATCATTTCAAGGACTGTAGGTTCCAAGTCCATGTAAAGGAAGAGCTTTTACTTCCAAAAAAATATAAATCTGGAGGAAATACTTGAAGTTAAGCGGAACTAGAGATGGAGAGTGCATACTACTTACTTTTTTATACGTACACATAGCAATTGTGTGGTGCCCTTACATATGTTGACTGCTGACCTCTTCCCATTTCTCACACTTTCAACAACCATCTCCTTCCTCGAGTTATTTTTTTTCTTGATCATCAGCCAAAGCCAAAGAGACATATTGCATTAGATACATAAATTTCTCTCCAGTAGTATAAAAATATATGGGTCTTCCTTCTCTGGATGGTGTGTGTGTGGTGTTGGTGGTGCTGAAAGCTCGCTCTCTCTCTTTCTCTTGTCATCTCTTCTTTTCTTTTTCCTCCGAAAGTCAGGCAGGCATAACTGCAGTGGACATTTTCAAGGCATTGAGAAAGATTTACTGCTCTGTACAAAAACGCTAGCTGGAGGTGCTACTGCTAGAATGCTGGAAAATATATGGTTTTCATTTTACTTTATTCGACCTGTGCTCTTTAATACACACTCTATCTATCCATCCCAACTTCCAATAAAAATATATGTGTTCTTAAGAGTTAGCATGCTGTAAGCTGGAGAGAAGAAGACGAAGATGCAGTGTAATATATAAAGCAATTGCTCTTCTTCAACATCCCATTCTTCGCCTTTCACTTTTCTTCTGCTCCTTGGTTTCCGCTCCTGTCATCATAATTCTTCCCTTGGCACTACTATACTTCGTTCACTTGCTATATAATGCTGTACTGTCTATCGACTTCCTCTTTTAAGAATGTGGAGGAGTAATATGTACGGTCTGGAATTGCCACCGGCGACGACACGGAGACGACAGCGACGACAAGTCTAAGAGACCCCCAAACATAATTCGTCTTCCTTCTTTACTGTTAGCAGTGTATATTTCACGGGAGCGGATTTACTTTTTAGTGTTGCAAAAAGACAAAGAAGACCAAAAATGTTTTTCTTTTGTGATAAATGGGCATACTTGACTAGTTGGAATATGTCAATCCTGTTATGTTAAAAGTTGAATGGGTATAAGTGATAAATTAATATTGCTTGTATTTTAAAGTCTAAAATTTATTAGGAGAAGGTATTAATAACAATGGTTTTATAAAAAGGAAAAATCACGAAAAATTATGATTACACATGAGTATATAAGAGTTTTAAAGAGAGTTAAATTGTATACACCTAGAGGAAGTTTTGTACAAACTCTTAGTTCAGGGCAGCGGTATTAATATTTTTTGTTATTAAACAGCGTCAACAACGGAAAAAAAATCCACCATNTAAGAGTTTTAAAGAGAGTTAAATTGTATACACCTAGAGGAAGTTTTGTACAAACTCTTAGTTCAGGGCAGCGGTATTAATATTTTTTGTTATTAAACAGCGTCAACAACGGAAAAAAAATCCACCATCTTACGCCTCCACGCATTTAGATGCAATTCACCGCGGATTGTAGGTTCTGGCAGGCTATACATTACTTCTAGTTCAACGTAATATTGATTCTAAACATCTCGAATTTTTTAATTGCAAAAATGCTGTACAAAATATATAAAGATGTGCACAGGTAATTATAATACAGCAGGTGCTTATTGTATGGGCTTTGGTTCCCTATTACTCGTAACCATTAACAAAAATCAAACCACATTTATTTAAAACTTTCCATCTCTTCCGAACAAAAAACTGCCTGAAAAGGCAAAACCCTCACTTCTTAACATGTACATTTACGCAGATGTAGTAATTTCGTGCACAAAATGGACAATTACACAAACACGTAAAACATCATTCTTTCACGTTGCGCACTGCCATGATTCCCTTTAGAAAACAACACAATTAATATAATATCATCACCATAAATCTTGTCTTTCAGAATGATACAAAGGGTCATCGAGAGACAAGCTTATCAAAAACAACGGTAAGCTGCCAGACGAAACTTACATCTTGTTATTTCACAGAGTTCATCTTCACAAACTGTGTAAATTAACAAGTAACAATTGTCGGCAACTTGTACGAAGACTTTTAATGTTTCCAAACAGACTATCCGCTTTTATTATTGTTACCTGTCCCTTGAATCTTCTTATTCACCCTGAATATTAATTTCATTTTGTGTTAAAGTGCAAAAAAATTAACATGATCATGGTCCTTTCACCCTGTCCTTCTTATTCATGTGAAACTTAATATGCTTGTTGTGCAAGTTTTTTTATTATTCTCTTTGAAAATCTAAATGGTCACATATACACCTCTTTAAACAATACCAGAGAGCATCTTTTACTTGCCGCATCTTCTTCAGGTTGGGTTCGGGCTCATAACCATTCAGAGCAAATGTATAGAAAAGAGGCATTTAATTTAATGCGCACACATACACACATTTAATATGCATACTTTGACAGTGCCAGTAATTCACTTGTAAGTAAAAACGCTGACTTGCTGACATTGAGTATATTAGAGTAATATAAAGAAAATGTGTTTTTTGTATGCAAGCATCTCTCACGTGATGGTGAAGTAAGTAATACATAAAAGACAGATTGAGTTTGGCAAAATGAACGACATGACATGACATGAAAAGTAATGAGCCACATCCAAGGTTAACTACCACCATCACCTTTTTACCTTTTTCCCCACCGCTCCTGCCACATAATATGCTTCAATGTGTTATGGCTAGAATACATTTCTTTTTTATATGGCTTATTACCTACATATTACGAAGGAAAAGTATACAAAGTGGATTAAAGCCACTCGTTTTTTCACTTTTAACTTTTATGCCTATGCTTTTACACACAGAAAGTGTTTTCTTCCTTCGCCACAATTACAGCGTTAGGAAGAATTAGTTAAAGATTTTTCAAATCCACTCAGAAAGGATGCCGTGTATAATGTAAGGTATGTGCACAAGAAAGATACTAAAAGATACATGACAAATCATTTCATCCTGTGACCAAGAAAAATGCTACTTATTCGGTACGCTAATAGGAAAAACGTGGAAAAGTGTGTGTTGCGTATTTTCAGCTAAGATTCCAGAACACGGCAACAAGACATAAAAAAGGGGAAAATATGGAGTGAATAAAGTGAGTGAGAGAATGGAAGAGGATGACACTCTCTACAACAAAGTAAAAATGTGAATATAACGAGGGTAAATATGGGGGAAAACGAGGGGAAGAGACATCTCAACTCAACCTCAGACTTTTTTTTACCCGAAAGACAAGCAGAGACAAACCGAAGAGGAAGTAAAAACTTGTGTGTGGGGAAAGGGAAGTGCATTTATGTACAAGCTCAAGTGGCTCAAGATGAAGCAAAAAGCAATCTTGTTTTTATGTTTGAATCACACACACACACAAGTTAGAATAAGCGTATATATAAGATCACTTCCAAAATAGTGTTGTGGTGGTGCTTGTGATGATAATAAAAACGGGAGTAAAAAGCAAACCAAAAAGTCTAATGTAATGTGTGCATATACCAAACTGCTTCTTATGTGTTAGAATAGGTTCGCGTTCGCTATGCAATGTTCACTCCATATTCCTCCATAGAACGTAGTTCACTCTCTCTCTCGCATCAGTGTGAAGAAGTGAGGAGAGTGTGTTAAAGGAGTAAAGTGCAAACAAGGAACAGGTTTTCTGGATTTACTTCTCGTGAAATGTAACCACGAGCCAGTCTGTTTTCAGCTTTCAGCAAGGTTACACCAAACCACACATCGTATCATGATAGTAGCGTAAAAAACGCTTGCTGTCTCGCTCTTCCTTTCCTATGTTATCCGGATTTTCTCACAGTCTCATATATAGCTCTGCACGTTTGTGCTAGTGTAATGATTAGATAATACGGTTATATTATGAACAAGGATTGTTTTGCTACAATACTGTTATTCTCATGGAAAGCTATATATGTAATTTGAACATACAGATTAAAATCAATTTCAATCAGTTCTTTGAATGAAATTAAAGAATGTAAGAAATATTCCAGGAAACTTAAACCTTGTTGTTGTCGCAGTGTATATATAGTGAACCTGGGGAGAAAGTTTAGACTGTAAATAGTGTAAGGCTAAAAGAATGGGGATTGTGAAAAAAATTAATTGTAGAGTGGCCTTTGAGGTTTGATAGGTGGACAACATACTGATTAATATCATTACAAACAAGCAAGAAAAATAGTTTTTGTGCCAGGAAAAGCAACATTATTGACAAGTGACAAACATTTATAAAGATATACGATACATTATGTATGTTCATTTTTAAGAAAACTTTCATTCGAAATTACAACAAAGAAATTTATTGTTGGAATTCATTTGATCACTCATCGATGTCCGCTACTGTGTCCACCTATTATATTAATGCCCTGCGCAGCACGTTAAGACATTTACTAAAAGTGTTTCTTAAATCCCACTAATACTCCGAAATATTCACGTTTTCAATAAATACTTGTGTGAACAACCTTTTTAAAGACTATGTAGCAACTTAAAACATTTAGGAAAAAGTTAAAACATTTGTGCCGTGCATTTCACGAAAACAGATACATAAATTCAGTATACAAAATGTTAACCTCAAGCAGTTAAGTATAACAGATTATACTGACATTTAAATATTTAATTTAAATAGTACAGAATTCAAATTAGACAGTTCTGGATTCCGTAAATATAACACACAATAATTTAACGTTTACATTTGAAGTACTTTTTATGCTTTAATGCTGGAAATTTGGCTAGACTAGACTATCCAATTCTTTCTATAGTCGTTTTCATTCGTTGTCATTTGAAGTTTAGAATAGGAGTTTATTCTCCAAAGCAGTTACCGTTTTATTTGCTCGTTTGTATTCCAAAACTGACACATGAAGGGAAGGAAAAGGGGCACAAAAAGCTTTACTTGGTGGTAACTCGTTTTCATGT
>JAHZNG010001512.1:0-13404 GCA_027744375.1 Orchesellides sinensis | reverse complement strand
TTCAATAGAGAACTGTTGACTGGACTTTCTTGTTGATGTCACGCATGGTGTCCAAGTAATTTCTTCCATGCATGGGCCTACCTATCTCTATTCTTCTCTTGTCAAATATCTCTGAAGAGTGTCATTTGCGTGTTAGTATTCTAAATTCTGAAGCAGTTTGTGTTTGCAATGTTGTCATGCTTCAATGCATACTAATATACTAAAATATTACTTTTTATATAGAATATCCTACTTACTACATATTGTATGGTTAAATGTAAGGATAGGGTTATGTTCGTGACTTTGATGCTAATGCTAAGATGATGCTAATGATAAAAGCTGAAAGGTAAAAACGAGTCTGTATGTAATAATAATAATACAATAATTCACATGTACATTTCGTGTTCTTTAATACACATTAGTCATTATCATTATGTAGGTAGTCTTTTTTAGTGTATGGATAATAATATTGTTACAATATAATGGCCAACAATGGATAGACATGGACACACATAAGAACTACGAGATGAATTGATGATATCATGACTATATACAATTGTTGAAAATGTTGTTTTTTACACTACACATAACATCACACAAACCTACCTAACTCTTCTCCATAATTTCATATTTCATTTAAGCTTAAGTAAACGGAGTAAGCCGTATCTTTTTCAGTCTGCATCACAGAGACTTGCCATACACATCTCATTCGTTTGTCCTATTGTCTGGATTGAATTTTTGTAATAATGCTTCGATTAGTTGCATTAGTAAGTTGTCTTTTGGCACTGGGGGAATGCCAGGATACAAAAAACCTCACGTTTATCCTGTCTGCAACGTAAGTTAAATTTTAAATTGGAATTTTTAAGCTGTTTTTTAAAATAATGTCTACTCCATGTTAACATTCTGCTATATGGTCATTTCCAGTGGACTTCCAGCAAAAGACGATGTAAGTAAAATAGACCCGTTGGTGAGAATCTACCAAACAACCGACGGCTCAGATTTGGAGAAATTTGGGGCAAGTGAGACTATTGTGGATAATGATCACCCCGAATGGGTCGAAGTGTTCTGGTTCCTCTGGAAGAAGGGAACAAACCAGGTAAGATAACAAAAGCATGTTAACAAAGAGCAGTGGTCTGATATATATAATATTCAATAGTAATTTTCATATATAAAAATAGAAATGGAAGTTTGAAGTCCGCGACCAAGACATTCTGGACAAGGACGATGCTCTCGGAGGGGCCGAGGTAAATGTTGATGAGTACGTTGCCCAAGGAGAAAACATGACCATCCAGTTGTCCCCACAAGGATCTCTGACCATTCAGAAAACCACTCCTATTCGGTTCAAACTCTCTGCAAAGTAAGCATACACCTTCAATAATACAATCTAATAGCTTTTCATATACATTATGGCTGCCAGCAGATGCTATACCGGTTTTTCTTCTAAAAGTAGTATGTGATCTTATCTATCTATAATAATACAATCTAATAGCTTTTCATATACATTATGGCTGCCAGCAGATGCTATACCGGTTTTTCTTCTAAAAGTAGTATGTGATCTGATCTATCTAAAAAACATAAAAGCAAAGTCTATATATGGGCATGAGCAGATCATGTTATTTTTAACCGGATGAATAATATGCTTAAACAAATTCAAAAAGAGAGATAAACCAGTTATTTCCGGTTTGCAATTTTGCACTAATAATGAACAGGAAGAGAAATCTGTTAAAAATCAACAGATAATATTTTCTACTCTATAATAAATTTTGTTTGTATGAAATTATGTAGATCTCTGCCAAAGAAAGACAAGCCCCCTCAACTTTTCGCAGCATTTACTTCCGACCAAGGCGAGAGCGACCCCTACGTTAAGGTCTACTTCCGACGTGGAATTGGTGGAGATGACAAGAAATTCNTCTACTTCCGACGTGGAATTGGTGGAGATGACAAGAAATTCGCAACTACATCCACAATCGACAACGTCGTTGACGCTGACTGGGAGGACGTAATTGAATTTGGAAACTATCAAAAAGGAACTGGCCAGTATTTACGATTTAAGCTTAAGGATTCGGATTCAACAAGCAAGGATGACGACATTGGCTATGTTCTTCTGGAAGTGGATCCCTTTGTCCAAGCTAATGTAGCAAAGACACTAAAAGTTCAGACAGAAACTGGGGAGGAGAACGGGGCTACTCTAACTGTCATTTTACGATTTAAGCTTAAGGATTCTGATTCAACAA
The DNA here is from genome assembly GCA_027744375.1 of Orchesellides sinensis. Lineage (NCBI taxonomy): Eukaryota > Metazoa > Arthropoda > Collembola > Entomobryomorpha > Orchesellidae > Orchesellides > Orchesellides sinensis. Next base: position 11,191 of record JAHZNG010001512.1, on the reverse strand, counting down.
GCAAGGATGACGACATTGGCTATGTTCTTCTCGAAGTGGATCCCTTTGTCCAAGCTAATGTAGCAAAGACACTAAAAGTTCAGACAGAAACTGGGGAGGAGAACGGGGCTACTCTAACTGTCACCCCAATTTCTAACTAATTTGTTTTAAAAAGTTAACTACTAATTTTTACTATTTTTTGTTGAACGCATTTATAATCTGGGGATTGATTTTTATTAAAAAATAAAATATTTTATTGATAAGCTTTTGGCGTTTATATTTTATTTTAAGTTTGCGTGAAATGAAAACAATATAATATAATGCATGCAATAATTAATTATTTTTACAATTTAAAAGGAGCCTACATAAGATGCGTTAATATGTACTTTGGTATTTTTTCTGTTATTTCTGGTAAACTACTGTGGCTATAGACATTTTAGAGTTTTATATCATTCAAGCTTCTTGGCAAGCTCCTTCAGCCTCCTGATAGTCTCCTGAATTGTTTCCACGTCCCCTTTGGCTGGCTTGTTTTTTTCAGTCTCCTCCCGTTTTCTGAACTGAAAATATCTCTGAAAGATCTTTCGGAGCAGGTAGGCATACTGTTTGCGTTCCTCTTCATCCTTTTTTATATCCTTCATATAAAATTGTGTAAATTAATTATTACTATAAAAAACTGTTTTGTAGTTATTATGCATGGCTAAATTACGGTAAGCAGTATTATATTAATTACAGGATTGTCCTTGCGTTTCGCTGATGCTCGTTTAACACCATCGGCAGTGGGGAGGATTAAGTTGAATGGGGGAGCAAGGTAACTATCTTCAATGTAATAGAGCCATTCCCGACATCGAGTAAACAACCACTCAACATGCTTCTCAGCTTTTATTTTAGATTTGCACTCAACGCTCCCCATCACACCCTTCGCAAGGGTTTTAAAGAATACGCCAATAATTAAGATATACACTGCATAACAAAGGTCACAATTCAAACTCCATTATATATTCTCATTTATCAGGAACAACTCAAATAAAAATATTAAGTAGCTTTTCCTTACCAATCCCAATGAATTTTAATGTTTTGTCGGTTATATACTGCTCGTGCTCGGCAGACTCGAAGTAGGTTTCATTTGAGATATTAAAAGGGATTTTCAAGAGTTGCATTTGATTCCTGGAAAACTGTCTATCCATATCCCAAAACCAGTACATCCCAAATTCAGCATACTCTGCCCCTGGCTGGGTAACCACCTTGCCATCCTTTACATTTACTACGTTGACGTACGGCCTGAAGAGCATTTGGACGCCAAGGCCAAAGGTGGGAATCATTAACAAGTAAAAAAACATAAAATACCAGTAGTTGGAGAACATCTGCTTGAGTGAGCATAAATGGGGTCCAAACGTAGCACTAAGAACGCAGGCACGGCAGAATCGCAATATAGCCAAGGTGCTGGCAAACGCAAAGGAGATTTCACCGATTATTACAGGATCCCATTGGTTCAGAAGCTTTCGATTATGATCTGAGGCAAATACAGATGACTAAATAAACAGAAAATATTTTAACTTTTAGCATATCAACGAAAAACGTTTATATAGTGAAAGTAGCAAATATATAAATATGTACACATTACATCCATGAAATAATTATAGAGCCAAATCCCAAATGAGCTCACGAATAACAAATTCGTAACTATATCCCACCAGTTCGACCAACGGCGGAAGAAATGCTTGGAGTTATACGTATAATGGCGAAAGAGAGCTATAATGTGACAGAATACGTACACAACGACAACATACCGGACGTCTTAACAAAATAACCGACAAATAAATCATAATATTAAAATCTCATATTAAAAATTCAGACCAGTTACATACAGTTAAATGTTTTTTAAATTTTTAAATACATTCTGTTGGAGGCCGATAAGCAAATTGTGTCTTATACGCCGAATTCATACAGATTAGTAGATAGCAGAACCAGAAGTAGCTCCCCAATTTACTCCGAACTCGACTGCATGGCGCCAACAAATATTGTACCTGCCGTTTGTCCTTGCAGCAAAACATGGCAAACCAAAGAAATATGGTAATGAGTGGGAAGAAAAAGAATTGAAATCCTTTGAACACCTTTTTTATAATCCACTCCAATGTGGATTTTGTGTACCACGTACCTTCCCCAATGTAATCTTGGTGGATTAGCTATTCAAAAACAATTAGTTTCTCAATAATGAACTTAATTTATGTATTTAATAAATCTAGATGGTTGATTTACATATTGAGCATGAGGATGCGCCACAAAATGCTTTTGTTCCATGTGAAGGGCCAAGACTACTCTGGGATATTCCTTGTAAGGTCCTTCGTATCCTTTACGAGGCTTCATGAAAGTCTTTGTTTCCTCTGTTGTGCGGCACATATCTAAAAGCTCACAGGGAAACTGGTAAATCTTTTCCAAAATTTCTGTATACTCTGTCAAAAACTCTTGCTCGAATTCGATCCACTAATTGAAAAAAAATCGATCCACTAAGTAATTAAAAACTATATAACTTTACAAGAATTTGTTGAGTTTGTTACATTTTTTGTTGTTTTTAATACCATTCCAACTAAATTAGTTAGCAGGAACGCTTCATAAACTGGATCAAAGTCGCCATCCTTTCCAGCCATAAAAATCAAGTAGGTTGGATTACAATGGGCTTTGAGCAAGTTGAGACGTGCCTCTGCCGTTTGCAAATCCCTTCGAAACTCCATATTTTCAAGCCTATTTATTTGGATTGGACAGTATTAATTCTCTGTAAATAATCAAAACATAATGTAGAAGGAAATATGTGAATGCCGTTTTGTACCTTTCGCAAATTTCACAGCTTTTACAGGATGGTGGACACAAGAGCTTCCGGAGCCTTTCTTTACGTTCGTAGAGAACGTGCATTATTTCATAGTGCCCATGCATAGCAGCCATGGTCATTGGCTTCATATCTTTTCCTAAATATTTAGTTGGCAAGAATGATTTTAGAGGTAATCTCAAAATATATCAATGCAAATTGTCACCAATTTTTAACTCATTTATTACCGTATTCAGTCAGATCCGGATCCGGTTCGTTTTCATTCGCCTTATCCCCATCCTTATCCTTGCGTTTTTGGCTTTGATAACTGGTTTTCATCTTCTTCTTAGTCTTAGTTGATTTACGTCTGTTTTATGGGATGATAAGAAAACAGCCTTTGAATAAATATTGATAACCTTTATACGCTAGAATTGTTTAGTTTTATGCATACCTGAGGGTTGGCATGTTGTCCCCGTCTCTATTATTACTTGAGTTATTCATATAACTAAACCGAAAAAGATTAAATAAATTAAGCATTGAAATCAGAGTGTTTAAATTTATAAGCATTTTAAGTTTCTAAAAAATTACCCTAGTTGATTATCATAATGCTCGATAAGCCTTTTAAAAATGTCCATATAATCCTCCTTGATAGCCCCCAAAAGAGCGTCGTATACGTCAATCTTTATCGGATCCACTTTCAGCAGAAGCTCCACCATGTCCAAGTCTTTCTTTGCTACGGCTTTGGAGAGTACATCTTGCTTTGCCAGGTCCTTTACATTTATGTCAATTTGAGATATGTTCTCTGAGAAATATTTCTGAACAGCTTCTTCGTCACCGTCTTCAACCAACTCAAAAAACTTCTTCTCCGTTTCGTTCCGCTTGTCTAATCTCTCCAGACTGGTTTTCTAACGGGATTTATATACATAATAACATAATTTTTAAATGAAGACAGCAACATTTTTTTGCAATTTTTATTTGAAAACAGTATTCGTTAAACTTACAGCAGCTGCTTCTTCATCTACAGCGTAAGCGGCGACAACAGAGGTGGCCGCTTGTACCAAAGGTCCAAACGAAGAAATGAAAGAACTTTCAAGTCCATGACGGGAAGCGTTGGAGCTGGCCGTGTTAGGATTGTGCCCACCAGGTTTTAACCGCTGGGACATTTTTTTATCCCTATTTTTACTCTTAACTTTCAATCATGCAGAAAACAGACAACCTGAACTTTTGCTATTTGGGTTATTCTTGAAAATGTATTCTCGAAGCATAGGTATATGTGGGTGCTTGTGTAAAAAAGCATTTTTTAGTTCAAAATGAGTCCACAAATAAGCATACACTAACTAATGACTAAGGTAACTACGGGAAAGATACCAATAATCTCAAGTAGAGGATCTGGTCAGGCTTACAAAGTGAAAGTGAGGATGGGGATAAAAGCGTGTCCTTCCTACCTATTTTCTAATAAATTTGTTTAAAAGCAGGACTATGTATAATATCTTATGAAAACAATTATTAAAATTTAAATAAAATATTTAAAATACGTGATCCACCTGTAGTGTTTTTTATTAACTTTGTGAGATAAAACAAGAACGCATTATTAAATAGCATAAAATATTATTTTATACGTATGTATTACAATCAAATACTTATGCGCATATATGTATTACAGCAATATCAAATGTTATCGACTTATGTTATGTTATATGGGTTTAGGTGCCGCCAGGACTTGGACAGAAGAAACATCTTGTTTTTTATTTGTTGTGTCCTTGTTGCTACCTCCCTCTCCTCTTACTACCTTTTCCGCCAGCTTCTTCAACCTCTTTACAGAGCCCTGGATCTTCTCAACATGTTCCTTTTTTGCATATTCATCCTCCTCGTGATGCTTTTTATACTGGAAATATCTCTGGTAGAGCTTGCGGAGCAGTAAAGCATACTTGTTGTCTTTGTTTTCTTGAGCCTCTTCATCTCCCTTTAATTCATGAAATAATTACCCATTAATTTTTGTTATTTAGATATCTCCATTTAATTAGATTAAGGTATTGTTTTTTACCAACCTTCTTCTTACCACCTTTGCGGCGAGCTTCTTGTATCACCGAGCATGCTTGCACAATACCGGAAACATTGGGGAGGAGGTTGAATGGGGGTGCAAGCTTACTGTCTTCAATGTAATAGAGCCACTCCCGGCATCGAACATATCTCCACTGAATATCCTTCTCAGCTTTGATTTTCGACTTTGATTCAATGCTTCCAAACAAACTCCCCGTAAGGGTTGCAAAGAACACGCCAACAATTAAGGCGAACGCTAAGGGGCACAGGTCACAATAAAACTCCACTTATCACAAATATTATGAAAGTAAAATATTTTTTGTAGGTTTTACCCAAAGAAATAATTTTTAAAACTGTTTCGGTTATCCACTGCTCGTGATAGCCAACTGTTCCATTATTGTCAAAAGGGATTGGAAAGATTACCATTTTATCTTGTCCAAACTGTGAACTGAATTCCCAAAGGTAGTACTCCCCAACCTTAGCATAATCCGCCCCTGGAAGCTTAACCACCTTGCCATCCTTTACAGTTGTCAGGTTGACATAGGGTCTAAAGAGGATTTGAATGCCAACGGTCCAAGTGGGGATCATTATGGCATAAAACAAAAGATAATACTTCCATTCCCTACCCATCCTTCCCAGAGAGACTTGATGGGGTCCAAAGGCGGAGTTTAGAATGAGATATCGGCAACCACGCAACATGGCCATGGTGGTGGCAACTGAAAAGGTTATTTCACTGAGACAACGCGAATCCCATTCATCCAGAAGCTTGCGATTATGATCTGATGCAAATTCAGATGGCTGAATAAAAATATAAAGTATAAATTTAATTTAGCATATCAACGAAAAACGCTTATTATACTTTATAGTGAAAATTAGCAATATATGTACAAATTACAACCGTGTCATTTATATAAATCCAAAATCCAAAGGTGACATAGAACAACAAATTAGTTATCATATCCCACCAGTTCCACCCACGATAGAAAAAATGATTGTGGTTGTAAGTAAAATGACGGATGAGTAAAGCAGTGTGGCTGACAACGTACCCAATGACACCCCATTGGGCGTCTATAACCATTAGTTATCATAATAAACTCTCTAATTTTACCAAAAATTAAGATTAAGTTTTATACTGTAAATTGTTTTCAAAATACAGTCTGCTGAAAGCCGCCATTCACTTGTTGCCTTATAGTAGGAATTCATTATGTAAAGTAGATAGCAGAACCACAAGTAGCTCCCCATTTTACTCCAAGCACGACTGGCTGGGGCCATAAGGTATGTTACCGGCCACTTATCCATACAGCAAAACAAGCAAATCCAAAGGATAAAGTTGATAACAGGGGAAAAAAGTAATAGTAATATTTGGACGGTCCATTTGCCACACCACCCCAATTTGGATTTTGTGTACCATGCACCATCCCCAATATATTCTTTTCGAATTAGCTAAAGGAAAACAATAAATTGTTTCTCACTAATAAACTACATTTGAGTATTTTAAATCTTTATGGTAAAATTAGAATGCTTTTTACATATTGGGCATGAGGATCCGCCACAAAATGCTTTTGTTCTGTTTGAAGAGCCAGAACTAGTCTGGGGTATTTCTTGGGTGGTCCCTCGTAACCTAGGTTGGGCGACATAAAAATCTGCGTTTCCTCTGTTGTGCGACATTGAGCTAAACAATATAGATTGCTTTGTAAAAATATCAGTTTTTATAGAATCATAATCAAGGACAATATGATTTTTACCTAAGAGATTAATTGGAAACTCCTGAATCTTATTTTGAATCTTTTCGTACTCATCAATAAATTCTGGTTCCTGCTTGATGCACTAAAAATAATAAAAATCTAGCATCATAGATCCACCCTATTGTCTTCATAGTATGCTATGCTTTGTTTTAAATACCTCTCCAGCTAATTCAGTTAACTGGAACGCTTCGTAAACCGGATCAAAGTTGCCATCCTTTCCAGCCATAAATATCAAGTAGGTCGGATTGCAGTGGGCCTTGAGCAAATTGATACGTGCTTCACTTTTCTCTAATTCTCTATCGAATCGAATATCTAGACTACAGGAGAGAGATTTTATTAAGGGGACAGGTCATTGCTTTGTTCTCTACTAATTTTTTAAGCTTTTTCTTGTAAATGTTAATAATTTATCGCCGTCATCAATAAAATTGTAAATCCCATTACGTATAATCCTCTGCTATAGCTATAAATAATAATATTAATTTAGAAGAATGTAGGTGAAAGCTGATAGATACCTTTTGCAAGTCTCACAGCTACAAAGCGGTGGGCATACCTTGGGAAGCCTGTAGCCACGTTCGTAGAGCTCTTGCATTATTTCGTAGTGTCCACACAAGGCAGCCATTTTCATTGGCGTCATATCTTTCCCTGGAGAAAAACAGGGTAGTACTAATCGGATTAAGGATTTGATTGGCAGAAAAGTGAGGTAAATACTTATTCCAGGTAATTGCATAATTCTATAGAACCGTCCTTACCGTATTCAGACGAATCAACTTTAGTCCTTTTCTCCTTGAATTTTCGCCGGATGTTCTTTCTCACATCTAGAATTATACCTGCTTTATTCCATCTGTGAGATGATATGAAAAAAATGTGAATTATTTAAAACCTTTAAATTAAATTCCAAACTATAGTTTGTAGAGCTTTTATTTAAAACACTTACAATTGCTTAGTCCGGTTTCTTTCATTCTCTTTCCTTTGGTCAGCTACGTATTGGTTGGCAAAGGAGTACAAGTTTTCCAACCTGCAATGATTACATGTAATAATATTATAAGAAAATAAAATAAAATGTTTTATTAAAACAGTTTTAATTTAAATATGATTTTACTGTTTTGAATTTACCCTGAGCCTGAGCGCTTTTTATCAAAGTCGAGAATCATTACTGTAATTTTCCGTTCTTCCTTTTTAATAGCTCCAAGAAGTGCCCCGGTTGTGTTTATACGTTCTGAATCCACTTCTAAAAGAAACTCAACCATTTTTTCATTTCCCTTTAGGGCGGCTCGGGTGAGTACGTTGTGCTTTTCCAAGTCCTTCTGATTTATGTCGATATTGGCTTTGTTCTCTTTCCAAAACTTTTTCACTTTCGCTACGTCACCGGCTTCCACCAGTTTAAAAAGCTCCTTTTCTGTGTCATTCCGCGGGTCCAACCACTCCAGGCTATTTTTCTCCTTAAGAAATAAACACAAAATGTGTGACAAAATTTTAAGTCATCATTTCGGTTACATATTCCATCAATTATTCATTTTCCAAAACTTTTTTTTTTACTTTTGCAACTTTCTTTTCTTCCTCCTCTCCAGTTTCAGTCATAACCACTTCCGTAGAGCTGGCCGTTACGGACACATCACTCCCACGTCGAGAACGGGAAGTGACGGAGGTCATCTCATACGATTCTGATTGGGATCCAGATCCAGGCATCTTTAGACTTTTTACAGTAACGTTTTACCCTGAAAGAATAACAGAAATCGCCTACTTTCTCCGCAATATTACAGCTATGGTATTTAGATGGACAACACCATTGGCATATTTTAATGGTCTTTATTTTTACAGCTTGTCCAGTATTACATTGTCCAGCAAAGAAATAAATAAAGAAAGTAACCACGGCACGAGAAAGCAAAATGAAGAAAGAGATTACTGCCATATTACCTTATAGACGTCATTAGTCATTTTCAATCTTGGCCGATGGCACCAACATCGGCATAAAACATGAGACTCATGACTGGACAGCACGTTGCATATTAATTGTAAAAAAATCATTTGCTGATGCCATTGTTTTTACCGTTTTATGACGCGAAAAACAGTATAAGCATGCGCTTTTTTATACAAAATCTTCACAGATATTTACCTCGTCATAATAACATAATTCATATATTGTACATATGTAGGTATATGTCATGCACATATATGCAAATGTTAACTTTCTTATTCCTTAAGAAAGGTAACTTTTCATAGGCTTCCTTAAATCTTGTCTTGATGTCTTCATTTTTTTACTATTCATGTTTGCCAAAGAGAAAGAGAGAGCTATAAAAGCTTTGGTGAAAGTGTTGGGTCATTACGAGTCGTCTTTTGGACTCTAGTCAATCCACTAGTTTTCCCTTTTTCTCCTACTTTCAATTAGGCTATTAGAGTTTCTTTCTTTTAGAAATATTTCCCTACAAGAAAATTTACAAAAAGAAAAAAAAACACGGTTGCAGTCCATTTTTTCTTATTTAGAAAAAAGTAAAGAAGATATGGATTCCACGTTGGGAATGATGGGTGAGCCAGTGGCTGCTGCACTGTACAACCCAGTGAAAATCGGGTCGGACATAACAATGAAGGAGTATGCCCCACCGGAAGTGTTGGCTTTTCTACATGAACATTGGTGGAAATTCCAGCCGCTCAATCCACTTTGGTACTATGGCTTTGCCATGTGGTATCTTATCAGTGGTAAGTACCTCTTTCAAGAAAGTACTTAAATATAATAAAACCAACAATTTTTGTAATTCACATTTTTTCTTTTCCAGGATTCATCTCGGTAACCGGAAACTTGCTAGTCGTCTACATTTTTATGAAGAACGCTTCCCTAAGGTCCCCCTCCAACATGCTGGTCTTGAATCTTGCCTTGAGTGACCTTGCCATTATGGGAACGTTGTTTCCAGAGTGCGTTATCAACTTTTTCTGTGGTGGAGTCTGGCAGTTTGGGGAATATGCTTGTATCATCCATGCATTCTGTGGTAAAGAAATACTCAAATTAAATGTTACTCCTTGTGTTTCCAAATCATCTCAAATAAATTAACCTATTTCAAAATTTGTCAGGTGCACTGTTTGGATACGGGCAGATCACCACGCTTATCTTCATCTCGTATGACAGGTACAACGTAATCGTAAGAGGATTCGCCGCCAAGCCTTTGACCTACTTCAAAGTTTTCATCATACTCGTCTTTGTCTGGCTGTACGCCACGTTCTGGTCAATTGGACCACTAGTCGGATTTGGTGGTTATGCGCTGGACGGAATTATGGCATCGTAAGTCTAAGTTTATCACAATTTTTTATTTTTTTAAATACTAAGAACTAAAAAAAATTTCATTTTTTAAATTCCAGATGCTCATTCGACTTCCTCAACTTGGATCCGGCAAACGTAACCTACATCTGGACTTGCTTCGCCTTCTGCTACTGTATCCCTCTCGGAATCATTATACTTTGCTACTATTTTATAGTGAAAGCTGTGTGGGCCCTTGATTGGCATTGCTGGGGATCAGAATCTTATCACTCCACTCGTCTCCACCCTGCCCATCCTCTTTGCAAAAACGTCTTGTGTCTACAACCCATGCATTTATGCCATCTCACATCCTAAATTCCGTCAGGTAATATAGTCGAACCACCTCAGTCACTTATGATAAGCCTATTATGCAAAAGTAGGGTATGCCGTCACAACTGCGGCTTAATTACTTACTCACGTCTTCTATGGCGTAATTTGTTATCATTAAGTGACTTTTTTGTTTGGCTTCTTCAAATCCTATAAGAAGTGAAACCCTATAAAACTACAAATGGTAATATTTTTTGTTCTTGTTTACAGTGCTTGCAGAAGGACTTCCCATCACTGTTTAGCTGTATCAATGAGCCAGTTAAGGACAATCAGTCAACGGCTTCAGAGATGACTAAGGTGGAAACGTAGGAAAAGCAAAGAACAATTCTTATTTTCTTCATCGGAAGAGACTATGTAATGAAATGCGTCTGAATCACGATGACTTAATTTAATTAGTTAAGAGCTTACATTAGAATACTATATTCTCTCCAAACCATAAAATGTACCTGTTCTCTAACGTGTACCTTTGATAGCATAATATACATATGTACCTATCCCAACTCCCAACACAAACTTTTAAGAAAATTATTCATGATAGGCTGCTAAATGGTATATTATTACTGGGAATAAAATTACATTTTACTTGTGAGACTTTGTCATATTTTATTTTTTAACCAATATTTTAGACTGCGATGAGTAATACATAAAGAGAATACGTTTTACACATGTACATACATGCATTTCGTCAAAATAACCTCTACAACTGACCTAATCTACACGCTAAGCATATAAATTACAAAGACGATAATATCACAATATAACAAAAAATTAAATTAGAAGCCTGTAAGAAGGTACCTCCAAACAGCAAAAGTGATAATGACGGCAAAAAGAATGGCCTTACTAATCTATTTAAGGATTTTATGCAGTATAAGTAGTAATACAGTCTTAATTTAATTTTTTCCTTCTCAACATTCTGGTGGAGATATAATTTGAGTAAAATTGAAATCAACAGACCGGAAGGTTGTACGTGTTGAATATAAAATACTCATGTTTTAATTAAACCTAGGTCCTTTG
>JAHZNG010001511.1:0-11281 GCA_027744375.1 Orchesellides sinensis | reverse complement strand
TTTTTGCAATGCAAGCCTTTCTGCACGATCCATCAATTGGTCTAAGGAGAGAAACTGGATTGTCCTGCAATCATCAGAAAACCTGACATTTTTTGTGCAAATGGTAAAGAACTTGATTGGTGATTTACCAAATTTTAGGTGAGTCAGTCAGTCAGTTAGAGATGAAAGGGGCAGACATGAGTGCTGTAGGGAAATAAACGTATTCATTTGAAAGAAGTCACATAACATTATCAAATATAATCATGTATGTACATGATTATCAAAAATCAAAGCTGACTTTAAACTAGAATGCTAGACAAGCTTTTTTTTATTTGGATTTTAAAGAACCGAGCAAATACGCTGTAATGCAATCTCGTTAGGTACCATTTATAATATCATTGTATACCAGCCAGCGTTATCAAGAAACCGGCTGTAAAAGATGACTTGGTCATTGAAACCAATTCGTTACTTACTTAGTTTGAAAATATTGTCGATACAGGATAACATACATAATGTGATGTTGCGCCTCCAACTAAAATTGCTAAATATGTGAGCAGGTAGTAATTTCAAAGGGTTAGAAAGCTACCAATGTTAAGGAGAGCCAAGTAAAATTATGTTATGCCTAATGTTGTAAAACCTAGCAAGATGAGTTTTATATTGCCCTAGAATTCGTGATCTGAAATCAGATTAGCTATGCAAAATATCAAGAAGTTGTGCTAACTAGTTATACAGATTCAGTTGCTTTCAGTAATTTATTGGGTGATTTGGTGATAGTGATGACAAGTAGGCGATCGTCTGAGCTGTAATTTAATGTGTATAAATCAAAGTATACATTTACTATATATCGCATCAGGTTGATCATTCTTTTTATGGAATTTGTACTTGTCATTCGACAAATTAATTACCTGTAAATACTATTGGTGTACATAATAGTAAGTCAATTTTTATTGATATTTTATTCAACTGTTTCATATTAATATGGAAAGTCATATTTTGTATACGCCGATAATTGGCAAAAGGTACAGCAATGAAAATAAATGATTTTTGAAACTGCTTGAGATTTTTAAAACCATTTGAACAAATAACACTTTGGTCTTTACGTAGCACATTATTCCTTTTCATTTACAGTTTATCTTTATTTCCAACATTATCACAGTTCAAAATCATGGAATTGGTATGATTTCAAAACGTACATACATATATTCAGCATATATCGGTAAGGCATTTAGTCATTGTATCTCTATAGGCGTAATGTATCTCTTGAAAATATCAGTTTGTTCTCATAAAGTCTATCTTATTTTTTACAAACTGCTTCATTATAACAATTTGTATGTTGTTTATTAAACAAACTTATAGCTTGGCACGAGTAAGCCAATCAAAGTCTTGTTGCTTTCTTTGAGCAGTTGTGCTTATCATCACGTTGATAATCGTTGGCTTTTCAGTTTCCTGTAAATTAATACAAGAATACCGCATGTCGTTATAAACAATATGTTGTTGAATAATACATAATTGTAACTAGATATATATTATTTTACACGTTTTCTACTTACAGCAACTGCTTTTTGTAAAGCATCCTGCAATTGTTCAATAGTTTCACAAAAGAATCCTTGACCTCCAGCCATCTCCGCCAATTTCTCATAACGGCATTTGGGACTGAGGCTGTTGGGTGGTAATCTATTAAGATGAAAGAAATACAAATAAAAATTGTGTCAATCATATTTTTGCATGTTTATATTTATTTAGGTCATTTATAAAATTCCTTACACGAATGGAAGCTGGTTCTTGTCTTCATTTAGCTGATCCCAAACTTCTTGTTCCACACCTCCGTTTTCTGTTCTGTTCCATCTTTTCTCCAATGGATTTCCACCATGGAGTGTTTTGGGGATATACTACCTGCTTTTGAGCAACGGCATCGACCAGTTGTCCTGTTATTTGGTTTACATCTCCCAATAGTGTAACTGTAGTAGGAATGCTTTGATGGAACTCTTCAGGTTCAACATCAACCTGGATTATTTTAACGTCTGGTTGAAAACGAGGTGGACGACCAAAATGAAGCATCCAGTTTAGTCTAGCACCAAGAAGAAGAATAACGTCTGCTTTTTGGAGAGCGAGGGATCTAGCCGAAGAGACGCAGTTTGGGTGATCGTCTGGGATAACACCTTTGCCCATCGCAGTAGGTAGGAATGGAAGTTTTGTTCGTGCAATTAATTCATTTACGTTTCTCTCTGCCCTTGCGTAAGCTGCTCCTTTACCTACAATAACTAAAGGATTCTTAGCAGACTTTAAAAGTTCTACTGCTTTCAAAACCTCTTCCTGTGGGGCTACTGAAACTGGAGGTGGGGGTAATCTAGGAACGAATTCCACTTGGTCGGCTGGCACACTTGTGTTAAGCAAATCGCCTGGAAAGTCCAAATAACTGGCACCTATGTTTTAAAACATTGAGTCAATTTTTCCTCAATTGCTTGTATTGTACTACTACTGGCAGAGGTCTTTGATTACATTCGTGTATGAGTCAATATACAGTAAAACTCAGTATCTTACCAGGTCGACCGTATGTCGCCAAACGTATAGCTTTTTCCACAAATGACGGTATTCTTTCCACATTACTAGGCCTAGCAGAAAACTTCGTGAAGAGCCTGGCAGCTTCCACCTGCTTTGTTTCCTGGAAAGCTCCAAGTTCTTCCTGAGGTCTGTCACAAGCTCCTCCAATCAAGAGCATGGGCCTTTTTTGAGCAGACACAAAATGTTTAGGATCCGAAATATTCCTCATGCAGAAGTTGAAGTAAATAAGATTTTCAGAATGAATTACCAGCAATTTGATTGCGCATTGGCTAATCCTCCAATGGCATGAATAACGCCAGGACCCGAAACGGCGAGACAAACGCCAGGGGTGCGTGTCAAGAAACCTGTAGCTTGAGCAGCGTAAGCTGCCGCCTGTTCATTTCTCATACCAATAAACTTAATCCCTGCTTGTTGTAGGGCAAAAGATGTTTCAATCACAGGGATGCCTACAACACCGAAAACATACTGGACACCTTGGTCCTTCAGGGATTTGGCTAGAACGTTGGCTCCATCCAGCTCACCCATCCTGCAAAGAATTAAGGTGTTAGAAACTAATTCATAAAAAAAATATTTCGGGATTAAACGGTTGTTTGTATGAATTAGATCAAAATTATTTAAAATAATACTTTTTATGTTATTTTCGGTTTTACAAATACAACAACTTTTATTCAATTGTATAAAAAAGGTACACAGCACAACTAACTAAGCTAACTATATACTTTGGAGATTGTTTATGCAATTTAATATAAACAGTGCCCAACATTTATTCATACAACTTAAACTAATGTGAGAGCTATGAGAAGGTTTTACAACGCAAAAATACTTAATCGGACCTGAATGAAAAGATACGATCACCAAGAAGGTTAAAGTAACATTCTGCCATTGACCATTTATGCAATTTTAAGATAAACAAAAATGGAATGAATAAACATGACAGAATTGATTACATTCTTATATCAACTTAATATCATCATAATATATATAACGAAGTCGTATCGTAGTTTCTTTATAAACTTATGACTTATCTCTTCATATCTACATTCTACACTATATATATTGCTACTAAATACATTAAGCCTTAATAGCTAGAGGAGTTCGTATTTGAATTCTTACACATAATACGAGTAATATAAGTAATTGTAATTAAGTATGTATAATAACAGATCTTCATTTACTTAAGATATAGATATAGATCATGACAAAATGTAGAAAAGAAAATATTATTTCTTTTTTTTCCATTTGGAAATTCTTTAAAAACAAACAATCGACAAATTGAAGACA
The DNA here is from genome assembly GCA_027744375.1 of Orchesellides sinensis. Classification (NCBI taxonomy): domain Eukaryota; kingdom Metazoa; phylum Arthropoda; class Collembola; order Entomobryomorpha; family Orchesellidae; genus Orchesellides; species Orchesellides sinensis. The sequence continues at coordinate 7,459 of JAHZNG010001511.1, read as the reverse complement.
GACAAACAGATCTACATCTACAGCTTTTATAAGATTTAACATAACATCTAAAGTTCCATCTCAGTTCCTCTGTAAGGCGCTGTCTTGTAATGCATAACATACATTGTAATAGACATTCCAGTATAATTCAGCAGCTTTTTATGATAAAAGGCCATCAGGTCAAACTTCTTTTTCTCATACAGTCTCTTGGCACTTTCATGGCATTCAGTGGTGACAAGCTCTATCCCTACAAACCCCTTTTGACTACAGAATCTTATAGCAGCATCAACTAGATGAGAGCCTACTCCCTTATTCCTCCACTGTTTCTTAACAGCCATCCTTCTCAACCAAGCTCTAACAGCGGTACTCTTATCTCTAGTAATCGCAATCGTACCCACAATTTCCTTGATCATGTCTGGATTACTTGTGTAAAAGCCATTCCAATTAATCTTGTTGAACTCAAGCTCGGAAACAAAGGAAACCTGCTTACTCTTGTTTTCAGCCATGTACAAAGCTTCTGCCACCAAGAAACAAGTTTTGTCCGATGACATGTACGTTTTCATGATGTCCTTCACATCCGGATGTAAATACTTTGCTTTGTAGTAATGAGCCACCCAAACTCCCACGTAGGTGGTCACAATAACTATTGGAACAGCAAATATACAGTTTTGGAACCTAACACCAATCACAATGTACAATATTGCCGCAACCATTACAATAGCTTGAGCAAACGTTTCCCGAAATAAGGCCTTAAGGAAGAAACGGTTGACAGGTTCCATTGTTCCCTCAAATACAACTTGTTTAGCCACATTGCAGTCTTCTTGCCGGATGGGACGAATTACGATAATGGGGGCTTCCATGTTGGAAGAAGTGTTTCGCGTGTCGTTGAGAAGAAATTTCCGTGAGATGTTTATCAGGCAGGGAAAAACATTTAAATGTAAGCTGACACCTTGCTCTCATGAAGTTTACACAGCAGAAGTTATCTTCAGAACAAATCTTGCAGTCCCAATTTTAAATCCTGTAAAGGGCACGCATTCCACGTGTAAATTAATTTTACTTTGATCAAAGTTCCATGGATGATATGATGACCACCACTGGCACACTTTATACGTAGTTTTACAAGATTATTCTACAACCTGACTACAGTTACCCTAGCTTTCTTCTATCTACAAACTATTTACAATTTACTTCCAAAAATTACTTACTTCGCCTGAGACACTGGAGGACCTTCCCTGGGAGCCTTGAGTCCAGTACTGGTTTGAAATGCTCTCCCGTAAACTCTCGAACAAATGGAAACTCTACTTCTTGCGGCAAATAATGATGAGCCTGTTCCAAATACTTGGCAAATCCCAAATTTCATGTTCGAAAAATTCGCAAATCCCCCACAGTCCTTAACTTTCTCCTTTCCTTTAACCTTCCAATCAAAATCCAATTTTTTAACCCTGTAAAAAATCACAGACAATAGAATATACACATTAAAAAATGTCAAATTAAAAATTAACATTTGTTTCACATTTTTCACGATAAACTCTTAATTTTTACCAAAATTTAAATCGAGAGTCTACTCTTCTCCAAACGCTACAATCTCCAGCTCCTCAGGTGACACTCGGCAAGACACACGGTGCAAATGCTAAAAATCAAATAGCAACAAGTTGTTGAAATGATCCTATTATCATTTACTTTGCACATTGTACTTATGCTCCAATGTCTATTATATTATCCTATATGTAATCATTATATATGTATTTTTTATCCACTTAAAAAACTCAAAACAACATTTTTACTTACCACGATAAATGATGGAAGAAATACAGGAGACCTCTTCTTGTTCCATTTACAGCATTATTAGATGACGATTGGATATTTATATTTGGATGATGATTTGGATACCTATTTGGATCTGGAATGTCTGGATCCAATGTCCAAACTACAACCACAACACAACTACAGCCTAAGTAGTGGATTCAGATGCTAAAAGTATCGTACAGAACGATGGGTACATATAGGGGCGCATACAAGTATTACGTTTGCAATGAAGGTAATGATGGAGAATTGTAAAACTGGGATTCAATCAATGCTCAGCTATTTAGTAAAATTCATATGGTTGCAAGACTGAAATATTTTAGGTGCATTGTGCTAACGTAATATATAAGCGGTTCCATATCTACTACCATTTCAATACGGATTCCGATAAAGCCACTATGGATGAAGGATTTGCTCATAGAAAAATGACATTCCGGTAAAGTTGATAAGAACAGCTGTGGTATAGCTGAGGTGTATTTCACATACAAATGTTTTGCTATTCATGGTGGCAGTGGCAGAGCACCAGGATTCCAATAGAGCAGATGGTAAACGGATATTTTTAAAATTGTAAATGAGTATTAGCAAGTCATTTAGTGCTTTTCGAATATACTTGAATGTCATCAGCTGACTGCCAGCTGATCGATTGACTGTTTAAAACTTTAAGTGCGAAAGTAATAAATAATTCATAATTAGGAAATCAGTATGACTCAATTAGGAAAGTTTGCCGGCTTGGCGTTCTTAGCTGTTATTGTGTGGATTAAGCTAATAGGGATATCTGACCCAGCAGCGACCTACTACAAATTTGTGGTTCTTCCATTGCCAGTTTGGGGGGTGATTGTTTTTGGGGTAAGTAAGAAAGATTGCAATGTAAAATGTTGAAGTTGAATGTGTGTTACGTTTTTAATTACTATTGATATGTTGTATGTATTAATTGTAAAATTATTTGTGATTTTTGAAAATTTGCATAGGCTATCTCAGCAGCGATTGTCCTGTACCGAACCCTAACATTTAACGATTGTCCGGAGGCGGCGGCGGAACTCATGGAGCAGATTGATGAGGCGAGGAAGGACTTGAGGAAAAAGGGGATGAAGTTGCTGTGAAAGTAAAGGTTGTATGAAGACCGCTGCGGTGCGGATAATTGTGGTGCCTCAATATGGGAGAGCTGTGGTTGTCGGCAGCATTTATAATATTTTTAATACTGAACATTCAAAATATGTCATTCCTAAAATTCAGAAATGTCTCCATTTTTTGTGTATAGAACTGTATAGATGACGGAGGTGAGATGTGCAAAAAAAAGTGCATAAATAATTGAGCAGACTGTTGCTAATAAATATATATATATTTTTAATGGAATAATAAAACACAGATGTAAATGTAAGTATAAAATATGCGGAGGAAAGGATTAGCATTATCACTGCCATAATTATTGTCATTTAACAAGATGTATAAAAATGTATTGATAAGAAACTAGTTAAAGTAGAAATAATCAATCCCTTCTTGTAAACTTAAGGAATCCAGTAGTTTTCTGAAGTCGCCATTAGGGTCCCATGTTATTTCCTGTAAAATGAAGTAGACTTATGTTATCCATATGTATGTATGTTTCAAATTTTCTTAAACGTTTTTAGAACTTATCAATCTCTTTCTTACCGTTTTAACGCATATCACGAAAGGAGGAGGTGCATCATTCACGTGTACTATTGGAACTTTCACCTTGATCGGATGGGGATGATACCATTTCTGTAAAATCTTTTTCTTGTCTACGTCACAAAAACAAGCTACCTTTTCTCTTGATGCTTTACTGAGTGAACGATAAAAACGTCTTCCTAATTTTCCAGCGTTCCATATTGTAAATTTATTCCAGTTAGCTAATATTTTGATTTCAAGACGTTCAAGTCTAGTCCTCCAAATGACTTCGCTAGCACAGCAATATAAAAGTTAAAATTGAAAATGGCATGCAATGAGAAAAAGCATTTTAAATTAAACATTTAAGCATGGGATTACTCTGTGACGGAGAAAGTGGTAGCATTGACATGATACCTATACTGCACCAATTCCTCATCTGCTCGAACCACACTTCCCCCAAGGTCTAAATGTTTATAGAAAAATATGAGATCCTCTGGAATGCCCTTCCCACCCTCATCAAAACCCCCTTCCACTCGTCTATAAACACTCCGGTGACAAAACCAAGTTGGCATAACTATTGTAGGTCCGAAGGACAGGTAAATTTGTGTTAGCAGTTGGTCTTTAGTTATGGAGTTTGCCCAGTAAGTGAAATTCTTTGTAGAGTCTTCAGGGATTCTCCGGAACTTACTACCGATCATCTAAAAGATTCCGAGCAAATTTTTGTTAGAAAGTTTCTTTGATATCTTTAGTGACAATCTCAATCCAATCATATATCTTTACTCACCGCATCTTTATTCTCCATGCATAGCTTGACCTGCTTTGATATTCTTTCAGGCTCCATTATGTCATCCTGTGTAAAAAAAATCACATATTTATAAGGTTATCGGTTATCATAACGTAATGATTTTGCTTAATATCTTAAAAACCATTTTTATTTACTGCATCACAGAAGCATATAAATTCACCGGTGGATTGATGAATTGTTTTATTACGGGCAAATCCAACTGGAAATACAAGCAAAATTTCAATATGAAATCTCATTTCTCATCAGTAATTACAATATTCAAGATATCCTATAAATTTGATGAATTGTTTTATTACGGGCAAATCCAACTGGAAATACAGGCAAAATTTCAATATGAAATCTCATTTCTCATCAGTAATTACAATATTCAAGATATCCTATAAATATTTTGTATACCCCCTTTAGGACTTCCAGACACATTCTTGCTTAGACAAAATGAGAATCCCGGAGTGGCATTAAATTTGTCTCTCCAGTTGTCAATTATGGATGGAGAGGAATCTGTAGAGCCGTCATCGTAAACGGATACCTCAACATCTACGCTTGTTCCCAAATTCTCAACAACGCTTTCTTTGTCATTTGGAGGATGTATTGTTAACTTTTGATTTAAAATTGATGCAAAACACTCATCTAAATACGCTTCTGCATTATACACAGGCAATGCTACCGACACAATCATTTTGAATCTGACTAAAGCATTTTATAAACTCCAGAAAAAAAATTAAATCCACACGTGTGAAAGAAAGATCTTTTCACTAACATCTGCTCTGGTCTGTTTTTTAGCCTTGCCAAAGATTGTATTGCTCATGAGTATTGAGGATTTTGAGATGAGGATGAGGTAATGAGTTTTTTATCAAGCTTCCTACTTCTTGGCTTTTTTATTTGGTAGCATTGCATTGCATAACATGAAGTATAAGATGAAGATTTACAGAAACTTTTATACTAGCTTCCTACTTCTTGGCTTTTTTATTTGGTAGCATTGCATTGCATAACATGAAGTATAAGATGAAGATTTACAGAAACTTTTCTACCATGAATAAAATATAGACACTTTTACGAATTCAAAAAGATGCAATGATGCAACGCAAAAGGTATATTCGATCACGATAAGCATTAGTTAACAAGCTGACTTGCATACATTGTCCAAAACTGCTCATTATTTTTAACACTCTTCAAACCTGAATTTAATCGATGAGTGTTTTATAATATAATTCGATTTGCTTACGGGCGTTTGCAAAAGCATATAGACTTTGAACGCGCAATTGTTTAGGTTGCAAAATGCACATTGGCCATCTATTTATATTATAACATTTTATATTTAACTATGGATGTATTATGCATTTTACGCAGACGCCAACAGGACGCGCTATCAAAGGTCTAGATTACGAAATTTTGGACAGGAATGACTTACATATACTCATGTTTCAACCAGCAATGTACAACCTCATAAAGCATGTCATAATTTTATTCCCCATTTGTTACCTAAACCCCGACCCTTCAAATGCAAGTTGCAACCTTTGTGGAGAGATAACTAGTTTTAACTAACGGATAATCAATAGAGTGGAAATAAAGTAAAATTAGGTAGGTGTGCGAATAGTTAAAAGGATTTAAAAAATCTTAAGTCTTTCCTCCGTAAAAGTTCAAGTTCAGTTAACTTGCTGGTTACGGATTACATGAAAGGAAATGGCGGAAGAGCCGACGTCGCCAATCGAGCCGAAGTCGCCGGATGAAACAGAGGAAAATCCTTATGGATTATCGAATGTAGAGCTTATGATTCTAAGACATGCCCATTCTAGTCCAGAGTAAGTTCTCTTTTTCATTGTAGGAAATTTACTTATTACGTAAATTAACGGTGTTATGCTTTATGGTTTTACAGAAATCAGCGAACATGCCCTCCATGGGCAATATTTCAAGCGTTGAAGTGCGTCATTTGTAACACAATGCGTGGACCGCAAATTTACGGAAGCTGTAATGGGCAGGAGAGACACATTATTTGCAAGCCTTGTTTTAATGTATGCAACAAAACCCTGGATAACGCACCAGTGTTGTGTCCTTTCGAGTTCTCAGAATCATCAACTTACTGTGGCCATCAGTTCAGTCCTCTGTTTGACGAAGATGAAATTCCTCCTTACTGGAAACATTTTCTGGACAAGAATAAATACTCTTGCTCTGCTAAAATCTATGGATGCGATTTCATTGGAACTGGAACAGAAATAAGAAAGCATGAAGAGACTGATTGCAAGCTTAGGTATTCTTTAATGTTACTTTTTAAATCATTTCAAACTTATCTGCAAATTTATATAATATAATTTACTGTGTATGTTTAAGGCAATGTACCACGGAAATGGTATCTGGTGTTGGGTCTCCATCCAGCAATGTTGAAAGAGACGTAAATGCAGACGCAGCTCAATCGTTTGTCCCTTCATTCCATATTTCGTTTCCTGCAGGATTTATAGCGTTTGTTGAGATACCATTAAATGAAAAGGTTCCAGACAACCAAAAGGACTGTAAGTAACCCACATAATTATATATGTATGATATAAATTACTGTATGGCTATATAGATATCATATCATATTTTTATATGGCTTTTGTAGGGTTTCCCTTATTCCGAACTGTTGTATCCGATAATAAGGATGCTCGACGTTATCTGTTTCATGGTGATCACAATACTTCAAGCATACGTGTCTGGATTTCTAATATGAACAATGATACAAATGATCGTGAGGAGATTCCAATTATGGTAACTGTGCCTGGTTCGGGGTCCAAGGAACTGACGGTAAACCAGATTGGATTATTATGGTTGGATTAATGTCTATGCACAATATGCTATGTAAATACTGTATATTATAATTTTTCTTATTATGCTTTCAGCAATCTAAGATAATCTACGTAGGAAAGGTGCTTCCGAAAAACACGCACGAGTTCAGAGAAGATGACATTACGATTCCCTACTTTGAAATTCCAAAGACTTTTGCTCGACAGTGGCTAAAGGAATCTCCTAATGGCTTCACCTTACAAGTCCTCCTTTGCTTCGGAAATCCAATGGAAACACCTCCTGCCGAAGAACCAACTACTGTTGAAGAGCCTGCCGCTATTGCCGAGAAGCCGGCTTCAGAGACACCACCAGATCCTGGCGAGATCGAAGAAATTAAATCATCAAGTTCTTCCTCCTCTGAGGAAGAGGAAGAAGAAGAATCAGAAGCAGTTGCAGAAGAGGAAGAAGAAGAGGAACCAGACTCTGACGAGATTC
>JAHZNG010001510.1:0-11789 GCA_027744375.1 Orchesellides sinensis | reverse complement strand
AATATAAAATTTCCAATGCCAGACCCACAAATGGCAATTCCTGTAGCAAGGGCACGTTTCTTTTCAAAGTAAAAGCCTACGGCAATTACAGCAGGCACGTAAATCATTCCAAAAACCAATCCCTCCAAAAACGCCATAGAACATAATAAGCAACCCTATTTTTGGCCCGTCTCGACAGACATACCATGATGTGACAAATGCTGCTGACGCTATCAAGCTCCCCAGTATAGCTACTGTTCGGAACCCCCATTTATTTGCTATTGCTGACACAAAGGGTCCTGTTAGAAGATAAAATCCAGTCAGAAGGCTACCCACCCAAGCCACTGTAGATTGCTCCAACGTGCCATTTCCTGCGTTGTAAATGCTATCTTTTAAACTCCCAAATGAGAAAACGATCCCATCTACTACTACATTTGACAAGAAGGCTGCAAATACTATTACCTGCAAACAAACATATATATATTTGCATGAATTTCATTTTAAGAAGAAATATACGTTAATTAAATAAAACCTGTGAATTTTTACTCACATAGCCATAACCTCCATCCGGTGGCACAACAATTTCTTCTGCTGGAATCTCCTGCTCGTCTGGACCAACTATCTAACACAAGCAAGTTTCAAGAAAGGATCAGAATAATATACTGATTGTATCAGAGTACTCTTTTCTTATCATAACTGTATTTTATAAAAACATTTTATGAAATTGCTCATTTACCTTAACTGGCATTTTGTTCNAGGATCAGAATAATATACTGATTGTAGCAGAGTAGTCTTTTCTTATCATAACTGTATTTTATAAAAACATTTTATGAAATTGCTCATTTACCTTAACTGGCATTTTGTTCCCTTCCGTGTCCCCAATGAAAAAACTGGCTTTTCTAGAGTTACTTATTGACAGGGCAGTACTCTGACGTCGAAAGGGGGGTGCGTCACCTCCATTTTGCTGCATACTTATTGCCCTTTTATTATCTGTGGGAGGTGGTGCTTTGTCTGGCTCCATTGTATACGGATGCTTTTAGGAATCGAGGGATTCCTTGTTGGTCTTTGAGGGAGAATACTCTGGGACGACAGCCCGACCTATTTGATGAAGAGTCTATGTAGATCCTAGACTATACACTATATTTGGTTTAGTACACAACAGAACTTCTTCAGAAGCTGATCCTTGGAGTCTGTAAAAACACATATGCAAAAATTATTCAGTGTAAATTAATATGAAGACGAGACGTGTTGGAGAAAAGTGAAAACATGACAATTAACATGCAAAAATTGGACCAGATGCGGGATAAACGTGCTCATCTTATATGCAAATATTCTACAGTGATGTAATGCTTTATTTTTATATTTGTCAGTTTGCACTCATATGATATGATAAAAAAATATGTCCGAGTTGATATGAAATGCTTACGCATACATGTGTCTATCATATATATTTTGATTATTTGAGATGCCTGATTAGTTTCAATGCACCCAACTCTACTAACTGCATCGTTAATCCTCATGCAAATCATTGAACTCTTCCAGCTGGCAGAAATCAAGTAACGGTACTGATTACTGATTCATACGATGTGCAATACTATTTCATGTTAAAAAATCCGAAAACTTGCTGACTTCACAATATCTAAATTGAGGATGTTACGACGCATTGTCTTTGTCTTCCTATTCTGTTATCGGGCAAACTTACGAACTTTACGTGCAAAAATTTCAATTAGGGCAGTTACAAAATATTCTTATCAAAATCACAAAAAGAAGTCAATCAATCTATACCGAGTTTATAAACGAAAACACTTTCTTCATGCATATGAATACGTTTTATGTTTGATGAAGTTTGAAGATGATGAGCAACGAATACATCAAAAAAATTGAGATTCTGATCATCTCGTATCATCAATCAATTCTTTCACATTTATCCCACAATAAAAGTGTTTTTTGCCTAAGTTGTGTACGGGCCAAGTAGACAAGGAAGAGCATGCTTGGAAATTATATAAAATATAAAGTAAGATGCTATACACGCTTAAATATTCTTGATCATACCCCTAATTCACTTTTGTGATTATTGAACTAGAGCATAAATTTGTGGCATACCGTGAACTATAGCACCTTGTTACACAACAGCAGGTTTAATCTGCACTAACTACTGGAAAGACATTTATCCAGTAGTAAAATATCGTCCTCAAACGTATAAAACTTCACTTCCTGCACTTAGAACATAATTATCCATTTATAGCCTCAAATTATAAATCAGAGCAAAAGTGCAGACTGCCAATATTTTTCATGCAAAATGCGCAACTAACCAGTAAAAGCCAAAATCACTTTTCATTCATTTCATGGCAAAAACCAGAAACCTATTTACACTACACATATATAGCCTATAGTGATTTTTCTAATCGATCAATCAAGAAAAAATCAATTCAATTGATCAGACAAGACAACCCTGAAATTCATATACCTCTATGTATATTATGCTGTGAAAGCTTTAATCAAATTATCAAGGTTTTTACGAGCATAAAAATATGCAAAAGTGTGAAGATGATGACATTTACGATTTGATTATAACGTAACTACCTAATATTGTAATAAGGTTACGAGTAAATAGGAGCAATAAGTAATTCCTCATTAAAGATAACGTGAAACACATTGCTTTGAAAATTATTGAGATCAAAATTCTCCATCCAATGTTCAACCCGCTCTTATCAGAAAAGTATCACAGTAGCACCAGCGACAACCGCGACGCTTCCTTATCTTTACAAGATACATGATTATGTGATGAGATGGCCAAAATATGTGGAACAATGCAATGCTTTCATGAATTGCATAAATTGTAAATGTACATACTACTATTATGTTCGTTCAGCATATTTACAATATTAAACAGGCAATACTCTTCAAAATATTTAACAAACCTTACCTGTTGGCTCGTACAATTAGATATGCTCATTTACATTTGATATGTACTACAGGTGCTGCTGGCAATACACTTGAATTCTCCGAGAGGACCTTGCGCTACGACGTTGATTGCGTATTGTGAAGCTGTCATTGAATCAGGCTCGTAATCAAATTAAAATTAAATCTCAGCAGGACAGTACAAAGTACACTGTGAAAACTATTATCTTCTTTTCACTAATTAAAGTAAAAACAATCTCAGAACCGATAACTCATATCTGTCTAAACCGATTCAAACCCTACATATTTCTCCTTGCATTTTGCATATTGCGTTGATTAAATCTGGAAACTTTTTTGTTATATTTTTAATGCGTCATTCTTGGCAACCCACATTTTATCAGCAAAGTTTAGAAAACACTTTTTGAACCATACACATTTTACCTAAGAGTATAGAATACTCTCAGCATTTTACTAAACAAATTTTCTAAACAACATAAAATAATCTCAAACGAGTCAGAAATCTTCCTTAGACACTTTACTATAATATATCATATACATTAGTGCATTCTAGATTCCTGATTTAAACAAAGACTCGCTTTTCATGAGTTTTTCACTTAATACTGTTACACTCCATTTCTTAACTACTCTAAATGTACTTTGCTCATCCTCTGCACGTATTTTTTAGCATCAATTTACAAATTCTATAGGAAATATTGTGTGAAATTAATTACTTACACACACCACACGCCTTATATTTATATAGTTTTCAGAGATTTTTAGAAGCTTTACTACACCATTTCACATTCACTCTGAAGAATAATTTTTACACGTTGATCTTCTTCACATCATTTATTATCCACCCTACTTAAATGCATATGATCAGACATGATCTTTCTTCCACTTATAATTATATGTATATTGTATTATTGACAAAGACTTTCCATATTTTCATACAAAACTTTTTTATACCCACACCCAACCAAGTCCATGAAGAAGGCGAAAGAGACTCATGAAAACCTCGGCTTTATACTATCCTTGTCTCTATATAATTTATCATATTAGGAAGAACGAAGATGAGCTTTTATAGTAGCTTGTATACTTACAGAAGAGCATAATAAAAAACTCATTTAACTTTTACATTCATTTGTGTAGTTAACTGTGACGTGTGAATAAGAAAGAAAAGAAGACTTGTGTCGTGTCTACGAGACTCGCGACGCTTATCAGTAAACAAACAACTAATGCCATTCACCATTAAACCCACAATCACTTGCTTTGCTGATTAAGGTGACTGAAAAAAAATCTTCGTTTCATGTTCCACGTCTTCTTGACATGATATTCTTCCACAACTAAGTCATGCACTATAATATGGCTTCCTTACACAACTTCTGTAGAAATCTCCATGTGTGGTAGAAATGACAGCTTTTTATACGCTGGAGATGCAACGGTTTTGCATGAAGTCCATAATTCAATGAAAATGACTATTGCAAAGCGATAATAACTATTGCCAGTTATATAAGGACTGGTTGATGATAAGCTCTTCTGAGACTCTTTAAAATATAGATGTGGATGTGTATATGTATTGCAAAATGCTTTGGCAAAATAAGAAATGGCAATTCATTCAAGATGTACAAGAGCTTTATAACATAGGAGCACGTTTTATGTCTTAAAGTTATGCTTTATGTTACAATTAATCGTACTAAATGCAGTTTAATTGTCTGGTACGTTTGTATTTTACACAGTCTTGCCATGAATCTCTGTCTCACATGACTAAAATTAGAAAAACGGCAATGACAGATGAAGTTTTTACTTGCGTGTTTGTATATATAGCCTTATGTTCGAAAAACAAGATTTGCGTTTTTCCTCGAAACAAGATAGATGATGGTATCTAGTCGACAGTTTTTATTGTGTGTTTAAAAGTGTACTTCGATCTCCCATGTTTCATATCGACAAGGTTGGAATTTTCGAATAAATGTATCTTCTTGTCATTCGTTTGACTTCCGTAAACAGGTTGCTTTCCATGTTATGCTTGCATGCATGCGTACGATACGAAATTGGAGTTTGAAGTTAGTATTTTGAATCGTTGTGTGCAACGAAGGTTATGTTTTCTATAGAATGCTATAAATAGAACAGTGTTCTCTGAAAGCTGTGCAAAAACAAGATGTAGCCACGAAAATTTCCGAACGTGAATGAATAAATCCGATAAATGAAGGTTTTAAAAGCAACCAGAAAACACGAAGTCAAAACATGTTTTTATGATTGCATTTGTATTTCATTGATTTGAAACAAATAAAACGTGAATTTCTACTTAAAGCCGTTTTAATAGTTTTGTTTTGTTACTTGCATTCGATTTTATAAGTTGAATCGTAATGCATAATTTTAGTGTTGATTTCAGGCATTGTAATGCAATATACTGGAAAAGACTTTTATGATTATATATCTTTCCAAAGGCGACGCTAAACAAAGTTGGGTTATATGTAAAGGCTTCATTTCACATTAGTTACTTTTATTTACTTGAGGAGAGATCATATCACAGAAAAGAAGTACTACGTATTCTAAAATATATACCTTTCTAGTAACTACCTACGGATTAAATACATAATTAGGCTTATTTAACAATGTTTTATATTTATCAGGCTGTTTTCCATTAAAACCTTGCATCATCTTTAAGTCTTGCTGGATCAAAACATTCTGAAGCAGGTAATCATCAGATATTTAGAATAAGAATAAACCTAATTTCACAAAATATGCATCTTTAAATTATACAAGCTGCACAGTTAAAAATATTTATAACAAGTAAGGATGTAAATTTTTATTAAATATTAAATTTATGATGTATTATTTTACATGTTGATGCATAATATAATTATTTCACTACGCTTGCACTTTGTTTTCAAGCAAGCGTTTTATGGTGTAGAAAATCTCGAAGGAAATTTTTTCTTTTTTAAATATGAATTAGAAATAATGTGCGCAGGAGGACATTACTGTTCGGTCGGTGGTTGTTGTAGCCTTGCTAGTTAGTTGGAAATGGAATTCTGGGCATACTTCATTAAACGTTTCCTGTTGTGGGTATTACTATCACGTACCCTTGTTTACTTGCTCAAGAGTCTAAATCCTAAGGTAGGGTTTGATTAACAGTAGGTTTGTGCTTGCATATGTTTAACGCTTTAATGTCGAACGTCGAACTGCAAACATGACCTTGCATTCGAAAAACATTCTTTTGTAGCGCTGGACATTTTTTTTGTATGTAAAAATTCCTATTTTAAGGTTTCGATAACGTACTGGACTGGAGGTAGCATTACAAATCCTCATTGTTTGCATACTATTTCTCAAAAATCCTTATTTGTAGTAATCGAGCTAACTCACTTGAACACGAGTAAACCGGATCCAAATCACATTCTACCATAACCGGAAAAAATAAGTTTCACTAGGTTATCCATGTTTATCTCATTAATTAAAAAAGTACTGCATCCATCTTTAAAACAGAGAAACTTCCATACCTGCTCCTTCACTTATACGCTTTCCTTTCTCCTAAACAACAATATAACAGCTAAACTATCCATAAAGTCAAGTACAAATTAACACTAGATAAAATTATGATATAATTAGCGTCCCACACACTATGCTATTCCTTCACTTCTACGCTTTCCTTTCTCCTAAACAACAATATAACAGCTAAACTATCCATAAAGTCAAGTACAAATTAACACTAGATAAAATTATGATATAATTAGCGTCCCACACACTATGCTATAATTTAATTTTACAGTTCCACACATCACTTATGTAAATAAAGCAGTATTTTGTAAAACACAATTAAACACACATATAAGGGTTCTTGCTTCAAAATATGGTTGTCAATTAAATATCATACTGAATTACTTCAGTAACTTAATAAAATTATCCTTAGCTTACAAAATTACAAACATGATTCTACTTGATCGTAATTATCGGTTTCAAGGTCACCACTATTTGTGTTAGATTCTGCACCTTCGGGAATATCTTCCAAAAATCCACCTGGTTGAGATGGTGGTTGCAAGAGAGGTTTTTCAGGTGCACAGCGCGTTACAAGTGGGACTAGGAAACTGATGCCTGCAGAAACTATCAAGAAGCCTCCAGCAAGGTAAAACGATATATCGTAGGATTGAAACGAATCAAAAACGGCACCTACCAAATAACAATGAATATTAATAACACATTGATCACATAAACAATATTAAAAAATACACCTATAATATTTTTCTGAATTACCTGCCAATGGAGCTCCAATAATTCCAGCTGCCCCACGAAACAAAATAAGAAGTCCAAATGCATTCGTGAGATTTTCTAGTCCGAGCAGGTCAACAAGAATAATGGATGTGAGTGAAATGTAAGCAGAAACAAAAAGACCGAAGAAAACAGCAATAGCTACATAAGCGTAGTAACTTGAACCACAGAATGGTACGGCAAACACAGTAATTCCAGATAATAGGATACAAACGTTGTTCATGAACAAGGAGTTCACTTGGGGTAGATCAGATATCATTCCAGACAAAACTCGACCTAGCGTATTGGTTACTCCAATAATTGAAAGAAGAAAGGCTGCGGAATCAGAATCTACACCCTAGATTAACGCAAAAAAACATATAATCAATCCAACTGTAATTGAATTTAGAAGCAAATGAACAAGCTGGCTTTATATTCCCAGCTTTACTACTTAAAGATGAATACATATCTTGTCTTTGTCTCACCTTAAGAACTGCTGCATCAATTAGGTACACGAATGGTACATAGAAGCCTAACATTCCAAACACATTACTTATGGCTACGAAGAGAAATACTGGGTTCGCAAGTAGAGAGAAATCCATGAGCTGTGCAAGGGCGCTTTTAAATGCTCCAGCACCACGTCCAAGACAAGGACAGGCAGATGGTTTCGTTTTATCCGGTGACATGTATCCGTCCAACTCCACACCATCGCCTGCAGCATTTGGAATGTTCAAAACACTTTGGCGATACGAATTTATACTCATCTGCGACTTAAATTCTGGTAGGTTGACTATGGAGCCGGAGTAGAATATATCTTTTCTTGACATGGGGCGAATTATATGGCGAGGCTCTGTTGTTGCTTTCTGTGAACTGCTAAATATTAATCCATCTGAAAGTTCTGCCTTGCTCCACATGCTGTTATAATCTTCATCTTGAGTTGCTAAGTTTGTAAATAAAAACGAAAGAATACAAAGAATGTCAGTTATGTATACTACTACTAAGAATTTATGGAACTACACTTGATAACCTTATATGAGATCATTACTTGTATTGATTATTTTGGATCCCATGAAAGATGCAATTGAGCCCTTAATAGTATTTGTAATGGATCCTCTTCGAGACTCTTGCTGAAGATTTGATTTACTGTGGATATTAAAAACAACGAATTGGTTCGTGTAACGCTAGCATAATCTAAAAGGTATCAATATAATCTTTAAGACAAAAAATAAATTTAAACTACCTTCCTTTGTTGGTTGCAGTGCCAAGGGGTACAGCGCGAAGGGAAGGTTTTCTAGCGGCATGCTGCTTATCGAAAAAAGGCACACTTGTGTTCTTAGGAATACTTCTAGCATAATTAAACTGAGGTGCAGAGCCATTTCTAGGAATGTTGGCTGCTACGGATCTGCTCCCAAATTGGGACTGGGATCCAAGAGTGCTGCCCACACGAGGTGGCATTGTTGGCTTATTTGTAGGACTTTTGCTAAGTAGAGCTGCCGCAGCATCTTGCTTCACACTGGAAACTGGAGTAGTTTGGTTACTTGAAGGAGATGAAGACTGAACTCCTTCACTATTTCGTCGCTCACGAAGGCTTCGCTTATTTGGAATCCTAAAGAATGGTAAATTAGAAAAACAAAATTATTTCTGCTTACAAATGTTAACATAATTTTTAATTCGTATGTGTTCTAATTTACGGTATGCTAGTGGACATAGGAAGATCCTTGTTGGAGTCAGACGGAGTTGCAGCTTCATCACTTTCTTTCTCTTCCTCAATAGGCTCAGGAATATTCGGGAGAGGATTGTTGTTATCTTCAGTGTTTGCATTAGAGTCCTCTTTCGGCTTCTTTTCTGGATCTGCTGATCCTTCTCGGCTTCCTTCAGAACCTACAGTGCTTCCAGTCTCAGTAGTTTTCGCTTCAGTGATAGTTGGTAGCAGTGGCATCGTTGGAACAGGAGATAATGGAACTCCAGGAAGCAGCTGATCAAGATTAAAAGTTGAGTGTACCCCTGGATCCACATTCAATGGCATTTTTGCACGTTTCTCCATCGTTCCATCTGGAAGTTGAACCATGAAGTACGCCGAGCCTATAAAAATACACAACATTCATATCATTATAACATGGGTATAAAAAAATATTTGCTTTGGAGGTAAAAAATACCTGCTAGAGAACCCCTTTCAAGATATTGCCTTTTGTCATCTGCCATACGCTGAAGTAATGGTCTGCCTCTTCCTCCCCTTGTTGCTTGTTCAATATCTTCATCTTCGTCATCATCGAGCATAACCTGGACTTCCAAGGGCTTCATTAAAGTTCCAAAAAGCTAAGAAAGACGAAAAAAGTTTAAGTATTATTTTTTTGGAAATTATATAGACTTAATGTATATTATTTGTAATAAACTTAAGTTTCTTGTTCCTACCCCGCATGACAAAATTAGTCCAGCAAATATTAGATTAGCGCTACGCCAGTCCATTACTCCCAGCAGCCACGTTGCAAAAGGGGCAAACACAAACGTACCAACGCCTAAAAGACGAATTCATTAATTTTATCCAGCATGTTTCATATCCAATGACAGGGTTTTTATTAACAACTATTAGGATTCAAGGAAAAGTACCAACTAGGATACAAAACTTACCTGAGCCACAAACTGCTATTCCAGTAGCAAGAGCCCGCTTTGACTCAAAGTAATAGCCAACGCAAACGACAGCGGGTAAGTAAATCAGACCGAAGCCGACGCCTGTAATTACGCAAGAACAACAACTTAATTTCCGACACGTCATACATTTTTTCATCGTTAGCAATCAATATATTTAAATTTTAAACGATCCATTTCTGCATTTCAACTTTAAGCTCAGAATTTAATTACGTAGTTTTAGCAAATTGAGAGGAAAGTCATTCAAAACATTAACTAGCATTATGTGTCCTTATAAATTTTCAAAACATCCATAAATATAATTTACAGAATGACTAACTTGAAAGAATGATGAAAAATATCACATAATACAATTTTGTTTAAATTTTTTCTTGACTGATGAGAACATAAAGCAGTTTTTGAGGTCATGCCCTTTTTCACTTTGCGATAATACATAAAATGTGTTTCCTTTTCCATAACATATTTTCCGCATGATTTGCTTCATTTTAACATTTTATCACTTTTCATCACCTCATCATACTCAACCTCTTTCATTCAATACTAATATAAGTCAAATCGCATGTACATACCTACATCGCTCATCGCATGAATAAATTATAAATTAGGTATAAATATGTCATATAAAACTGTCCATCAATCATCACGATCTTCTTCGTCGATTCATCATCTTACAAACATTATATATCCAAAAACATGTCCAATAAAAATATTTCTCTCATAAACTCAAATAAACTGGTCCAAATACATTTTTTATCTTGACCTGGAACCATCAAACACGTCCCAAGAAATTAAGGGGTACAAAGAACCTACTTTATACCTACATGCTACATATAGCATCATCAGGTTTATGCGCCTTCTCTGCGAAAATTGTCTACGAATAAGGCTCTTTTCATTCATTCTACGCAGGCAGTTCTGGAGCTGATAAACACAGTTACATCACGTATAAAGTAAGTTCATGATAACGACCTTACCTCCAATGACGCCGTAGGTAAGCATGAGAATACTGAGATCGGATGATAACGCCGAGAGAGCAAAACCAGCTGCTCCCACCACAGAACCAGCAATGCACACTGTACGACAGCCATATTTGTTCGCCAGTGCACTTACAACCGGACCTATACAAAACAAATTAAATTACAAATTAGTATACATACCACTTAATAAATTCTTTATATAAATTTAAGTACTTAATTCCAAACAATATGTCTATATAGTCTACAACAACCTGGACAAGTTCAGCACTTACATTTATATCAATAATTTATCGGATGCAATTTTTTAAACAGGATGCAATTTTTTAAACAGGATGCAATGCCAAGTTGATTACATATAGCCAAAGTCATCGCATCATTTTGCAATAAATATATTTAGTTAAAACGAATCACGGCTTTATTACACCTTTTGACACTTTCATGATGACTGGATTGAACTGATTTCGCCTTATCATGAAATTGATGAAAGGCACTTAATACTTCACAAACCAAGATAACCAAATTCAAATAACTACTCTATATATATCCTATTCAAATCCAACAAACTAAATAAGACTCACCCAACCTATAAACAGAACAAAAAATTATGAGTAAATATAACCAGGTGACATTACGTATATAACTATATGATACACGCTAATTTTAATTTAGGTAAGGACCTACCGCAGGAACTCCAGCGTCTCTGATGTCATACATGTAGAGACCTTCATCTTCATCCTCATCTGGAGCTTCACTGACAGGCGACAATAGTGCTTTCTCTCCTTTCATCTGAAGTCCTTGGTCATCATCCCACTTCCCAGAGTTCTCACTCTCCGTCTATAAGAAATCAATACAAAAAGTCTGTTAAGAATCATCCTTTTACTATATTGCATACTCTTTTCCAGTACTTGAGCAGCAAACTCAGCATCATAAGCAAAAGCTAAGCTGTACAAAGGTCACAAAGCATTCCAAAACCACACATTATTACTTCCTGACTAAGTAAACCAACTTCAGTACTTCACTTTATAAGCCCATTCATATTATTACATC
>JAHZNG010001509.1:0-10787 GCA_027744375.1 Orchesellides sinensis | reverse complement strand
TTTTCTTTAGGGATGAAAAAGTTGAAAATTGGCAAGGTGAAGTGAAAAGTAGTTTCTTGGGTGTTGTGTATAATCATGATGATCATTAGCATGACAAGTGATGAAAATATTGTTTGACAAGGACAATGTAGAAAAACATCCACGTTTATACCGCAGGCCATGTAACATACAGTCTGCATGGGTGGTCCAATATTAAACTGTGTAATAATGCTGTCTTATATTTTGCAAAGGTTGTAATATATGCATGCTAGTACTTTAGCGAATGCATACATAGTGTTGACTATTCACCAAAAAAGTCTACCTTACATGTTCTTTTTTTGAATTATGGACTTGGCACAGGTTCTAAAGTTGTACATGGATTCTTTTTGTGTTTTGTTATGTGGTGTGGTATGTGCTAGTATCCATATTCTGGTTTGGGCCATATGCATACACTCTTTTTCTAGGTTGCTAGATGCATTTTAATGCCTTTGTACTGATGACAGGGAAAGGAAGCAGTTATATCTTGAAGACTAAAGAGAAAAGAAAGAAATATCGAACTGGAATGGTATGGTGCTGGGACTTCTTTGTTCCAGAAAATTCTTTTTGGCCTGTAGTCAATTTCTGCTTGTTTCCCCCATATTTTCCAAGTGGAAAATCGGAATTGTGTAGCAAACATGCCATCACAAGACGAGCAAGAAATATACCAAGGGAAAAATGTGATGCGTTGTTTGGTTGTCAGTGAATTGGCACAAAGTCATAAAATGATATCTATTCATGCATTTATTCTCGTACTTTCTCCAACTTTAGCCCAATATTTTATCAGAAACAAACAAATATTTATTGGCAGTGGGCTACGAATTATGTTATGTGATATTATAATTAGTAATTAGAACATATATATGTATTGCATTGGGAAAGCATCACGTGCAAAATGCAAGAGGGATGTATGTAGTTATCTGTTATAAGCTAGCAGAAGAATGGTATTAAGGAAATCGTAGCCTATATGCTGGTCCATGAACTCCACCAGTTTTTCTTGGGAAAGTTTCATTAGTTGGCTTGCAAGGTCAGGGTATCCATATTACATAGAATTGCTTCTTGCAATGGTTCATTAACACTGTGGCGCAGACGAATGTGTCAGTAAAGCGTAATCCTATAGCTCTCCATTTTTTCTTGACGGCTCAAATGTCACTTACGCTATTTCACATTTATTTCATGTGCGCAGACGAATGTGTCAGTAAAGCGTAATCCTATAGCTCTCCATTTTTTCTTGACGGCTCAAATGTCCCTTTCGCTATTTCACATTTATTTCATGTTACAGTTCGATTCTTTCTGGTTCGCTACAGCAAAGTCTTCATTGGTTCCAGCGTTCTCCAGTTTTTGGTATTTGGCAGGAGTGAAAATGGTGTATGGTGAGGACAACAAGAGATATAAAAAAGGGAGAGCGAAAAAGGGAATAATAAAGAAGAGAAGACGATGATGATGCACACGAGGAGACGAAGACAAGGATGAAGAGAAAATGATAGTGCGGCAGAGAGAGAGAAAAAAGGAAGGAAAAATGAGCAAGAAAGAAAGCTGGCGCCTTGTTTTTTGCCGATTTTTATCTTTTTTCTTTCCCTTCTTTCTCACTCACACATACATTTATATACCTACTTGTGCTGTTTGCCTGTCTATCTTTTCAAGTCTGCATTACGGGTGGATGGATGCAGGATGCACATAACAGCATCTTGTAGGATTTGTTGAGGAATGTATAAGGACTTTGCTAGATAGGAAGAGTTGAAAACAATAAATACCAAAATATATATGTGCAATGCGGTAGTAAAGTTGGGAATTCATCGAACAAAGCCTAAAGTACACACCATATAGAGCTTTCTCTTTCTTAAATGAAGTCAAAGCTAGTGTTAACCATGTTTCAATGTTCATATTTATACATGGTCTAATGTATATACAATACACATCAAAATCTCAAGAATGCCTTTTGTACTTACTCAGTATTGTTCTTCTGGTCGGCTCCTATTTTTTCTGCTGCTGCTTTTTCATGATTGACGTCTTTGTGCATATGTCTAAAATATGTTGCGGTATTGTGTTTACTACTGACTGAAAGATATAAGTACATTTTTTATTACAGCCAATGGTACAATACAACAGTCCCTTAATCCCTTTCCGTATGGACGCATATAGGCGTATCTGGATTTGTTTTTATGGCTTTATTATTACTTTGTGCGTCTTAACAGAAATTGTGAAGAAATATATAAATTCCCTTTCGAAAGTGTATATATCATAAATATACGATCTTATATTAGATTCCTTGTCCATATGCATCGCCATTAAATTGCACTCATGTGTATCACCATACATTGCAAGGGAATTTGAATGCGCGTAGCTTAGGCACACAAAAATTTCCGGCTTCTTTCTCTTCCGCTGTCAGTATGCACTATTAAGGCAGAAAATAGTAAACCTTGATGTATGTATATGTGTGTTTAATATGACATGTGTAGAGTTGTATAGGCATGAAGAGAACGAAGAAACGGAAGTGTAATATTTGAAAAATGCACAAATTCATATATACACACATTCATTTATATGTACATATATTAGAGTAAAGTGTATTCCCATACAAGGCAAGGCTCCGGAAAGGAAGTCGCAGTGCATAACATTTACTATACATAATACTTAGGAAGATAAAGGAAGAATAGGGAGGAAAAAGGAGAAAAAGAGAAGCTCAACAAGACAAGACTCACATCACCACAACTCACTTATCAAACTTGACAAAGTAAATTGTACAGATCAAAAAATAACACGTATTGTACGTTATATGCATCCATGGCTTTCTCCGTTTAGTCTTATACAAAAAAATACTAGAAGATTCTTCTTTCTTTCTTTAAAAATAAAGCGTCTGTGGAACATGAAGCAAATCTGCTAGGAAATAAGATGAATTTATGCCCACATTTTCTCGTTCAACAACTTTGTCAGTTTTATCGATCAACATGGGGAAGAGATGGGAATATACAAAAGTATGAAAACTAACTCATCCTCAATATCTATTTTGGTTGTTGTTTGGTGTTCTTGGCTACTACACTCTCTTGTATATGTAACAAGTGCATGCATGTGTAGTAGAGTGAAAGTGTACACTTATACACTTGACTGGAGAAGAGAAGTCGTTGGAGAAAGTAGTATACTATAGCTACTGGCAAAGTACATAAAAATACACTGTTCAATATGCCTCTAATATGTACCTACATTCGTTGATTCCATTTTCATGTACGTAGCAATATACAACACATCCCAATTCTTTCCTTGTCAACTCGCACTCTTCTTTTTTCTTAACTTGTCAACTTCATCCTATGTTACAATACTCTCTTCCTCGCTCTGTGTCTCCGATATGGCGATAGGGATGTGAAGATGATGGTGGATATGGTGTATTGTTGACATCTCAGTGAGAAATCGATATTGACAGTGATGACAGAATTAATTTGCTGAGACATGTGATCATGATGGGAGAATACACATGAACCACATTAGCCCCTCTTGCTTGAAAACACTCAAGGCAAACAGAAAACGTGTAACTTTTTTATCTCCTCTTGTCATAATGTCACCAGCCTAATTGGTATCATGCTTGTAATTTTAGTCACTTTAGTATTGTTCAATAAAGGTACGGATAGGTTCAAGAGAAGAGGTTAATTAATTCCGAGATTTTTTTGTAAGACAGAGACAAAAAGTTTTTGTGTGTCGAATTAGGTTTGATGTTGATTAGCAGATCGACCTCATGTTGAGCCGTTTGTGCCTCATGGGTTTATATTGCCCTTCCGCACATCTGGCTCTTGGCCGTCATCATTACATTTCCCATGCTCTCCTTTTCTTCCGTGTTTCAGTTTCAGATAATATTCTTGTCGTTCTTCTGTTGATGAGCAGGTGGGATCACGGAGGATGAGCCCAGAGGGAATATTATATACAACAGAGAAAATGCAGTGAATGAAAAAAAAAACTCAGAAAGAAGATTATGAGGTAGTGTGTTTTGTTCCAAGAGATGACGAATAAGATGATTATGATGGTGGTGATGCTCCTCATCTTCTTCTCATATACTTTATTTCTTTTTAGGCTATAAAAATTGAAGTTTTTTTCTGAGGTAGAACAAAAAAAACAGCGAGAAGTTTTTCTCTCAAGCATCCCTATACTTGTGTGTTCTATCTAGCATGATAATATGGACTGGTTGGGATGGTGAGTAGTAAAGACCCTCTGGCACACAGGCTGCATGAGTTGATTCATGGAGGTTCATAATATTCTATATGTATATACTCCTTCGTGCTGCTTTTAGCTTCTTGATAGACTCAACTTTCTTCTTAAGATCCTCGTCACACCAGGATCATTGGAGTAAAAGGGATGAGAGGTAAAAAAGTAAACACAGAAAATATTGTATGGATTTAAGGAGGACTAAAAGCTAGATAAAATAAGTTTTGCTCATGTGTGTGTTTTCTCTCTTCCGTACCATATACCTACACTCATTTAATACAGCTGTACCTCATCTACCCATTTTCTTTCCTAATCGGTTCGCATGTATGCACACATTGGCTTTTCTCCTTGGGTGCGACGTAGAGAGAAAGAGTAAGGGTAAAATATGTGAGATCAAGGAAACGGGAACAAAATTAGGGAATTGGTTGGTGAAGTGGAGGAGAAAAGAAGGTACAAGTAAAAAAGGATGACTTTGCCCTACCATGAAGTTATTAGGAAAAGTCGGGGAAAATTTAGTGCAACTTATTCATTAAAACAGGAAAGATGAGAAAGTTTATTTTCTCTGGTGCTCCACAAGCATAGAGCAAACTTTTCCATAAGAGCGTATATAAAAACACGAAAGGGCGGGGTATCCCATACAGAAATTTTAGGCTGCAGGTAAAATACTTTCTCTAAGCTTTCCTCGTCTTCCTTGCACAACATTTCCTGCTGATAAGTGCATTTCCCTATGCCTTGTTCTAAAAACTGCATTTTAAGTTTTTACTTGAAATTTATTTATGATGTTGCAACAGCGGAATATAAACGGCAAGAATTTTCCCTACCGTTACATATATAAAAGTTCCATTTGAATTCATGATGATGACGACGACGAACAGCATTGCAAATTTTAATGGTAGGTACTATATATATCCTACTGCTGGTTGTAGGGTGGTGAAAGCACTAAATCAATTTTAGAGTTGTAATAAATTTTCCTGTTCTTGCACCGTTTCTTTATGTACACTGAAGTTTGTAGTAGCATGTTATATACATCGGCCCAGAAACTTTCCGGGATAAACTTTTGTCTAGTAATTTATTTACATTTACATGACAAGGATTTTCATTATCTGGAGAATATAATGCACAAACATGGATGATAAAGTAAAAGCACATTTTGCTTCTAAAAGCCTTTTGATCAGGGAAGCAGAAGTAATTAATCGATCAGCCCAAAAAACATCAACGCAGTTCTGCCTCGAACGATACATGAGGAGTCACCTTAGCCATAAAATTGCATGCAGAAAAGTGTACACATGTTGAAACAGCCACGTGTAGCTGAAAACTCAAATTGATTAGAAGAGTTGAGATAGTAAATGGAAGAGTTGCTTGTGCAATATTAAGTATAGGACTTATACATACATACATACAAAAAACACACGACAAATGACATGCATGCAACAGAGTGAGATGTGAGTGATCATACCGGAAATAGAAAATTTATTTTTGAGCTTTAGGCTGCACAATACCGCAATTTTCAAAAATACTTCTTACTTAGCTTTCTAGATTAAAGCCACAGGCAGCATATATTTTAACTGCAACTGAGTCGGCAAGTGAAATGTGTTTCTCTAGATGTGTATGCTTGATGAATGAGAACGTTGTGAATTATTGAGAGGAAGCACGAAAAAACTGTCTGGGCTTTTCTGCCTCCTGATATAGAGTTGTGGATGGGCTTCGTTTGTTGAGTCGTAATAATAATTGTGCCTGGATAGGATGTGTGTACCGTTTTACGTTTTTCAGGGCTACACATGCCTACATATCCAGAAATTTCCTGACGTTTTAGGGTCTAATCCACATTAAGTACGTTTGTTCGGATGAATATTTGATGGAAGAAAAGTGAGCACCTCATTCCACCGCCATCATCTCATCATTGAGCAGAAAACTAGAATAGGAGATTGTAAGTAGAAAGCAGAAGCAAGTAAAACAGATAATGAGCTATGTACGTATGCACGCACATTACGAATACTGGGATAATCCCGTCAAAGTGGACGCTGCAAAAATACAAAACTCTACTCTTCTGCAGTGAAGTACCAAGTCCTTCCTTTCTTAGAGTTTTGTATTTTGAGGCGTATCATATTAGGTATATTCTGTTTGTTTAAAAGCCATGTAAAGTTCACTGATATTTATCCACTCATCCTTTCGCAGAAGTTTTATTGACGATGATGAGCATAATCATCATGATGGCATTATGAATGAATAATTGTTTGTTGTGGATAAATTCTATGCTTTGCTCCATTCCAAATAATTATGCACATGGACGGTTATGTACGAAAGAAGAACAGGCGTTGTAGACAGGTTAATAAATAATTACGGCTGCTTAAACTTGACTTTTAAGTAAGCTCTTGTCCCTACTTTCTCTCCTGTAAATCTATCCATGCGTACATACAAAAGCGAATAAAAAGTACCTAGCATGAAACGAACTTGAAAGTACGCTTGCCCATTTCTCATTTTCTCTGGTAAAGCCTAAGACATCTTCTCTGCTCCGCTAGTCTAGTCGTCTTATACGCTTGTCTCGTCTCTCTACTTTCTTTTGGAAAGTTGATCCTCTCTCCACAAAATACAAGTTGTTCCTTTCTCTCACTGTATATGTTTATGTTTAGTAAAGGAGAAGAAGGAGAGACAGAATAGGATAAATGAGTTCATTCGTTGAGAAAGTTGAAAAGCAACAAATAAATACGTTTGGACAGGAGCGGCTTATCGTGGTAAATAGGTTTCTCAAAACGATCTTTTTGTGTGCTGTTCCTATTTACTCACCGTATCTTAACTTTTCTTTTATGTGGACTTAGTTTCTATTTAAATTTCAGCTAAAAATGGGTGGTAGGGTATTATTTATAGTTAGATTTGTAAAATGATGATAATATGATTCACTACAATGTTTACTTACGTTAATAAACTTTCTTCTCAACTTCTAAAAGTTGGAGATTTTTTATAATAGTTTTCCAAAATGGCAATTCAGTCGCCAATTTAATTTTGCGAAAATGTCTACTTTTGCTATCCGTCTGTCTATCGTTTGTATAATGACATT
Source organism: Orchesellides sinensis (assembly GCA_027744375.1). Taxonomy (NCBI): domain Eukaryota; kingdom Metazoa; phylum Arthropoda; class Collembola; order Entomobryomorpha; family Orchesellidae; genus Orchesellides; species Orchesellides sinensis. The sequence continues at coordinate 3,526 of JAHZNG010001509.1, read as the reverse complement.
ATGTTGCACTCATGCTAATAATCTGCTATATACTCAACTCCAAAAATAATAATTTGAAACGCTCTTCATTTCCCAAATGTATCCCATTTTTTGTATTTCGCCTTCAATAGAAGATTTCATTATTGCAGAAGGGATGAGCATTAGTGAAGTACAGTAATAATAATAAAAATAATAATACGTAGTGGAGAGATGAAGTACCCTTCTTGTCTCATTTTCAGTTTTCCATTTCATTGACGGTTAAGTGGTTTTGTCTGCTTTCACTCCTATTTCAATGAGCATACACACTACTCCCAAAAATAATAACGGTTGACGCCCAGTACTGTTTCACTTCCATAAAACAGCGAAAGTTTTTTTTTCTTCTGGTGATTATATCGATGATACGAAGACAAGAAGTCCGAAATACTTATGGTCCGCTGCGTCTTCAGTTGTAGCTATCATGTCTTATCATCAGCCATTCATTCCGAATAGGAAAAAGGGATCAATGCTCACTCAGCGGAATACATGGAGCAGAAGAGGATATGCTATTAGATATACTGCTTTGTACTCTTCTATATATGGTATCGCATATAATAAACCTAGTCATCACATTAGCGTTCAGAGTAGATTTTAACATTTTAAAAAGAAGTATCATCCTCAATATGGGTAAAACGCAAAAAAAATAAAATTATCATTGAAAACGGTTAGTTTTGTGTATCTTGCTGTGTAAAAAAGGATGAGAGAGCCAAGTCATTGAGCCATGAATATATCAGTAAAAATGGTCTGTAAGTATAACGCTACGGTTGAAGTGAATTCTGTTTGATTCCTTCATTTCCTGAAAAAAGTTGCACTTTCCTTTTCCTCCTTGTATTTATGCCTTTTATGGAGACGATAAATATGCCAGGATGAGAATGTGTGATATGTGCGCAGCTTTCTCTCTCTATTTATTTTTATTTTTTTCATTTGTCCATCCCTCTGCGTGTATATATGATAATGTGAAAGATGTAGCCATCTCCTCTTCGTCGTTGTTTTTCTTCTCGTGGGATATAATCATCACCATTTTCATCCCCATTCGGCCAATATCATTCTCATATGGCTTTACCAGATTGCACAAACCATTCATTGAGTAGTTGGTTTATTGCCCACCGCGTGTTATATCCTAAATGACTGACTGACTGCAAACAAAGTTGCCCACTATTTACTTCAACTTTGTTTTTGGATGATGACCATTAAATAGCCCCTTGTCGGAGTAGTCCAACCTCCCGTATACTTGCCATATTGCTTGCATTAGATTGATAGCAGGCATTGAAGACAGAAAGAGAGCTCCCATCTGAGAATATAGTAATGACCACGACTTCATACGGAACAAAGTTGTTCTACGAATGTAATGACCTCATTACATCATTTATTGCACTACTGCCGCGCACGACGGCTTCATTGGGAAAAAAACTTTAGCTGAAAGCAATATAAAAGCCTTTATAAAGTAGAATACGCTAATACGCACGACTTGGATAAAAACTTCATTGACTGGTAATAATAATATGGAAGTGGTATACCAGTCAGTATCGTCAATAAATTTTTCTAAAGGGATATTTTACGAAAAACTCAAAGATAAAAGAGAATCTGTCATCCTAAAGGTTTAGCACGGCATTTACTACTAAATCAGAAGGAATGCCTCTAATCCTTCATGAAACCCTGACATGGCATATAATAATAAATGTGTGTAGTGTCTTGTGTGCTTTAAGCATGTTATTATGCACGTCCTGTGCATGAACGGATGCATAAGAGTTTTTAGGGTTTTCTAGATGCATGCAACAAAGTTTTTTTTACTTTGTCCATATTTTTAAGTATTTCTCTCTATCTAATACTGGATTGTTGTCTGGAACCCTGCTGATTGTTGCCGGCACAGCAAGGGGTCTACCGTATATGCATGCGTTATGCATTTCGTATGCATGTTCCATGTACACATATGATGATGACGTACATACTTCGGAGTGAGTGAGAGTTAAAAAAAGGATACAAACCATATCATACATACATACAGCCAACGTCTTGAATGCATTATGACAATTATAGTCACCTTGATCTCACCTCACACACAAGATGAACAAGAAGCGAGCTTGTATTACAATACACATTATAATATTATCCAGTTACGCATTTTTGTGATGGGAATTACCTGGTTATTGTAGCACTGCAGTTGAGATGAAGGCCTGGAATAAAGTACATGAGTAGCTATGATCTTGAAAAATTATTCATATTTTTCAGCTCTCCTTCTTAAACGGTTTATACACTTACCGAGGTGGTATGGTGTTGGGTATAATGTAAATAGCATATTTTTAAAAGCTGAAGGAATCTCGGTTTTATGGTCATCCTTCTGAATGCTGTTTTATTAAACAAGTCTGGAAGAAGAGATTATGATTGTATTATGGTGTTTTGTCGTGGGAATGAATATAATGAAACTCATACTACTTGTAATACATGTTTTGAACATGTGGATAAAATTTATCACGTACAGCTCATGCTCATAGCCATAGCTCTCTCTTGTAAACATGTACTGCTTTAAGAGGTAAAAATATCCTTAAAATTCGTTCTGCTAGAAGTTCGTGATGAAGTCTTGCCATATGATGTTTTTTGTAATGCAGCCTCTATCGCCATATCGCATTTAGCCTGCAGTTTGAAAAGTGTCTCCAGATAAGTTTCGTGACAGTGCAAGCACACCAGCAAATATTTTCCTAAAATGGAGTGTCTAATTTGAGAGATGGTTAGATTTTAGAAATGTCCAAGGTTTTTGTGCACGATTTGTTGTAGAGTTTTCAAAAACTTTGCTGCATTTAATTGGAACTTTCAAGGTATGGTTTTTATTATTCCTAGACCCATAGTAAGCATATTTATATACATCATATGATTTAAGGTAAATTGGGCTGCGGCAAATATTCAAAAAAAGAACCATGAACTAATTAATTCCAGTTTAAAAAGAATTAAAATTCAGAACAAGGGTATTTCAGGAAAAATGTAACAGTATCTTAGCTAAAGTAAAATAGAATAGTTAATGGAGGTGCTGAGTACAAAAAAGCGAACGAGTGTTTTGTGAACTTTGGGGCAGTCACACATTTGCATTTACTCATTCACCTCAATAGGTCCAAATTACCCGACTAATTTGTCACTCTCACGCAACCAGTGTCCTAATAATGATGATATGATAATACCATACTTAAAGCTAGCATATACACTAGAAACACAAATCGCGTTCTGAATTCTATTCCCGGTAATGATATACATGTTTGCATTTTGTTGGACAGTGCAAATCACATGCATTCACGTAAAGGATAAAAACTGTTTCAGGAACACATTCCGATGTACATAATATCATTATGTGAACAAAAACACATATGTATCTATAAGAATGGTATTGAATACGACATTAGCTGGAACACATACAAAAGGCCTTGGATCTGGAAGAGTTTTGTACAGCATCGATGAAAAATTGCACAGTTGTCATAAAAATTCACAAAGACGAAGAAAAAAATCAATGCAGAAAAGTATAAAT
>JAHZNG010001508.1:0-16880 GCA_027744375.1 Orchesellides sinensis | reverse complement strand
ACTTCGCTTTCCTTTGTCTTTCTCTTGGCACGAACGGGATCTTGAAAGCATTGCGTGAACGGATCTCCACGGTAGCCAGGTGGACAACTGCAAACTGTATCATAAACATTCATGTAAAGTAGTTTGCTTAAAAACTTGAGCACACTTTAAAACATTTCAGTAAGACGATCAAACTACCAGCTCCATGATTTCTGGCTTCACAACGGGCATTGACTCCACAGCTATTACGGCAAGGATCTTCACATTTAAAGTTGGAGCAAATTCTGTTGTTGGAACATTCAGAATCGGTTTGGCATTCACCTCGCTTGCAGTTCACAAGAGCATCTCCAATGTAGCCTGGAGGACAAGTACATACCTGCCACACAATATCATTTAGATTTGCCTTAAATGTCAGACATCTTTTTAATTATGCATTAATAAAATGTTTTAAATTTGGTGAAAGCATTACTGGTCTGTCCCTTCCGTTGTTGTCAAATCCTGGTCTGCATACAGCATTGGTTCCGCAAGGGTTCGGTGAGCACAAATCAGCTTATAACATAAATCATAATGGTAAGGTCAAAGAAAAGTGTGCTGCAAAGCAACACCTGAGCTTTAAAACAATCAAGGAATTGCTAATTACCTGGCGTCTGACGACGGCACTCTGTGAATGGATGTCCGGTAAATCCCTTGGGGCAGCTGCAAATGGCTTTGTGGTTGTATTTATCTACTCGACATTCTGCTCCGATTCCGCAGGCACCAACACAAGGATCCTTGCATTTCAGTCCAATACAGGCTCTACACAGACCAAATTGGCATGTGCAATTCATTGTGAAAACAGGGTTAACTTTAACATTATTGAAGCTTTCACTTACAAATGAGGAGCACATTCAGAGTGGGCGGTGCATTCAGGGTAACATCTTGTATACGGATCTCCTAAATAGTCCTTTGGACAACTGCATACAGCGCGTTGATTCCTTACCTAATAACCACAGTTCATTTGTATACAAGTTGAGTGCTGAAAAAAAACTGCCAATAACCGTGCCAAATATTACCTCGCAATTAGCCAAAGTTCCACAAGTACCCTGTGCACAAGGATTTTTGCATTTAAAGTTGATACAGGCAAGACTTCCGCCACAGTCATAGTCAGATTCACACTCGTGTCTGCAACCAGTTAGCGGGTCTCCAAAGTAGCCAGTTTTGCATGAGCAAATTGCACGCTCACCCTCTACACGACAATTTGTATTTAAGCCACAGGCCCTGCATGCTTCATCTGTGAAAGACATAGAAGAAAGTTGTTCTTTAACTGCTGTTTATACATAACAGATCTACCACTAAAGATATTTTAAAAACTTACTAGGATCCCATCTTCTGCAGCCCCGTGTTGGATCTCCGGTGTACCCTGGTGGACAGCTGCAAACTACAAACAATTTTCAGGTTGCATAATTTTGTTCGTGTTTCATGCTAATGTTGGTACAGGTCTGGAGATATTTTCTACTTAGTTACCAGCGATATGATTCCTGACATCACACTGAGCATTAGCACCACACTTGTTGGCACAAGGGTTGATACAATGATAGTTTTCACAGACTTTATGGTGGGGACATTCTGAGTCGGCTGCAAAAGACATTAGAAAACATTAGTTTAACTGACAAAATAGAAGCTACCTGGAACACATGTTATAAATTATATTACTTACAAGAGCATTCGCCACGACGACAGGATATCAGAGGATTTCCTTGGTGACCAGGTGCACAGGTACAAACTGGTCTATCAAGACTGGTCCTACATTCTGCATTCACACCACATGGATTTGGCTGACAAGGATCCTTGGCTCTGACAATTACCCTGAAAAGGTAAAATCGCACGCGGTATCTTACTGTGGTGGTGGCTGAGATATAATGGCTCTTGCAATAGGAGCTTGTTGAGTGCACTGGAACAACGGATCTCCGGTGTATCCTCTTGGACATCTACAGACAGCCTTGTGGTTCACACTCTCGCACTCAGAATTAACGCCACAAGGTGAAGGCTGACAAGTGGGGACGCATTGGTTGGATTGACACTTCTCAGTAGATCTGGTATCATAAGATGGGGGAAATTGTTTAAAATTGTTCACCAAAGTCCCGTGTTAAGTGGTTATTATGATTAAGAATGCCGAATAAGTACCTGCACTCGTAATCTTGTGTACATTGGGGACCACATCCTGTAATGGTATCAGGCTTGGGAAAGTATCCTGGCTGACATCTATGTGAAAGTGTAAACAAAAATTTTTATGTACATCGTAAACTTTTTATTACATGTTTACTGACAACCTACGAACTTCTGTATTGTAAAAGGAAAGGAATTTGTATCTTGACATTACCTACAGATTGCTGCCCCTGCGGAATTTACAGAGCATTCAGCTCCTGGACCACATGGACTTGGTAGGCATGGATCAACAGCTGGAGAAAATATTATTTAAAAATTAAATTGTATATTCTATATTTTGACGACCTCGCAAAGCAATTTACATAACGTTATACAAAGCCAGTTTTAAACAAGAAGCTAATTAAGGCGCTATTTGACATGATGTGCATAATTAGTAAATTAAGTAGTTATTTTAGCGCGTACTTATATGGACAAATGCCACCATTATTTACAACTGGTGACGGTCATTAATCATATTTCCAAGAAACCTTCACCCATGAAAAATTGCATTTTTTTTGTATCATCATGTTGTTAACTCTGTTTCATTAAGATTGATTAGTCACGAAAAACCCAAAGATGGATCCATAGCCAAAATTAGAATTTTTTAGTCGGAGACGTTGTAATTGTAACATTGGAATACAGAGCCTTGCCTTGTGCTACTGAAGCATGTAGGATCAAGAGAGAACCAAATATTAACGCGATTGGTATCGTCATCCTTGTGAGGACTCTAAGAATAACAATATAAAAATCGGAACATTTTTTTTTGGTATTTATACAACAAAGGAAGTATGAGATATTAATCTTAAATGCATGGTATATTTTTGCAAATTCACACTAAATTAGCTTGGTAACCAACTTAAATATTCTTTTAATAACCGTGAATGGACGCCATAACGGTGACATAATCAATCAAGTCAACTTTACAAGGTAGGTACTTAACATGCAATAATCGCAGTCCTTATTTGGCACACGTTCATGTGCAAAACTGGGATTCCAACTAGTGACCATGGCCTTCTTGCAAAAATTGCCATAATATATTTCAGTTTATTTTTTTCATGCGAAAAAAATACAATAGGATTAAATACGTAAACAAGAGACTTGTAAAAAAGGATGTTCTCATCAAGACATCAATATTAGTGTGCAAATAATTGGCGCTTTGGACTTGTGAAGATGATCCAATATTGGACACGGTATATATTATGTAGTCATTTATTTGCATATCTACTTCTTTTTAGGAATCGATTAGCATGTCCGTGAATTCAATGTGTTTGACGCTGATGATCATGACTAGTAGTATAAATGGAAACGCCCTTTCATTAAAACACCTACACGTTTTCCCAACAGCTTTTTTCACCATTTTTTTTTCTTCTATTAATTCAGACATACAACGCAAACAGAAGACGCTCGGTACGCCTGCAATAAAAAAGCAGGCGAGAAAGCTTAGGCTTCTTCTGTATTTTTCCTCCTCCACCACATGCTTATGTTTACCACTTTCGTTTTCAAACGAGTGGAAACACACTCGAAATATTTTCATAGCCTACGCCATGGCATATAAACTTTTACGAAAAAGGAAAACGAAAACACAATAGGTATATCGGTTCTGCGGAACTCGAAGATATCTTTATAAATTGGGTATTTCTTAAATCGTCTTGGACATTACTGAATTCTGAAGCACTTCCACAGAACTTGCGAATATTACATAAATCCTACGTATTGACTTAGTTTGGAGGAAAACTAAAACTTTATCTAACCGATTTGTTTCTATATTATGCTTGAATCTTTTTAAAGTTCCCATACCTGAGTAATTTCAGATCCGAATAATTCCAAAGTCTTCTTTATGCTGTAAACTAAAACCACTTCACCGAAATTAGATGGCAGAAAAATTCCAGCACTTAATGCACACTCACGAAATATTGGTACCTCTTAATCTACTCCTTGCTTGGAGCTTGGAAAATTGTTAGTCGCGGATTGCAACCAGAATATATTTAAAAGTGATTCCGAGGTTTGCACAACTTATATATTGGAGACAAGATCGGTAGTGAGGACGATAAGATTTGGAGGTGTAATATATGATGTATCTATCTATACACACAATTGTTACCCCTTTTCATGTTTTCATCTTGTCTACATATGTATCTTTTTCTTTTATTTATGATATAACCCACAACAACCACGTTTTTCACAAGGCTTGCCAAAATATGCCATGTCACTGGGGTTACATTGATATGTACACATTATATACACGTCATACCAAAACGTGTACTATAGTGAGTAGGTAATTGTTAAATTTGCAAATCGCCTCCATCAAGCGGATGGAATCCCATCGTGTATGTGTGCTTCTTCATTTTTGCATTCATTTCTCATACATAGACGCCATGGCCAATTAAAGATTAGTTAATTTGGTCATATGTACATATACATACACGTTTACTCGAATGACCATTTCATATACTCTTTGCATATGGGTAAACCTTCTTGGCGTCAAAAAAAATAAATTTGCATGAAACAACGTTAAATAAGACAATATGCTGACCGCCCAGTTTGTTTGATCGAAATAAGAAGTTATTATATGAGTTTTATTAGATAATTTTAAAAAAAGGTATGCCCGCTGTCTATGTATATAGTAGGAACAATGAAAGGCATATCTTGATCCGATAACACGCAGTCAAAGGATTTTTTTACCCGCTGACAATTCTGGAGCAACTTTGTAGCTGCAGGAGCATCTTCCAACAAGTCCCACGCTGTTGTCAACTACCAAATAAGTAGTTAAGATGGGAATCTTCTTAAGTTGACGAATGAGATAATGTGGAATAGACAGACAGAAATATGTATTGCTTCTTGCACATAGTGCCCTACATTATCTTCATTCCCTCAAACAAATACGAGCGACAAATATTATGCAAAACGTAACCAGATCATTAAGGCCAGAGGAGGAAAAACATAAGCATGACCTTGGCCATCGGCATATTTGGAGGTTTACTCCAATCCTGCTTATAACTTCGTCGTTCTTCTTCACCATATCATCTTCATCCAATACATTTCCTCACCAAGCCTAGCAAACGTACAAATACCAATATCGAGCACGCAGCCAGAGAAGATGATTAACAATTACAGACGAGCATTAAAATTTGCCCACCCAAACTGCTCTTCTCATCATTTCCGTCAAGAAAGATTGGATAATAATTGTTGCCATAAGGATAAGGCTCAGTTGCGTATTATTACTAGCTGCGCAAGGACTGTTATTAAAGCTAAAATATTATTTGGATTGCAAGATGATTCATTATGATTTTAATAATCATTTCTACAGAAGGATTGGTTATCACCTTCAAAATCCAAATGATTTAAGTGGTTTCAACGTACATAAAGGCTCATTTCCTAATTGGATTTATTGACATTCTTTCAGAGGAATTCATATGGCATCATAACTTTTGCTGAACTATCTAATATTTTTATGCATCTGCGCGGAAGAGATTTTTATTCATATTTATGAATATATTTACTTTTGTTAATGACTCTGTTTATTAATTCGATACACAAACCTATTTGCTCTCCGCTGTGGGCAAGTTATTTGTACGCTTATATGTACGCCTACGCATAATGTACTATTAAAATACAAGCGGGAGTTGGGTGCATGCACACACAACAATATTTTTTTAACGCAGAGCAAACTGAGAACATTTACGCATTCATTTCAATTATTATAAAGTTGAGCCAAACTATGTCCACTTCAAATGTTGTCAGTTTGGGCTGAGACATTGGTTTCTCACTGCGCCTCCCTGGGACATGTCACCTTTACCTTACCTACTAAAAAGATTTTTACTTATGGAATGAAGGATGCATCTTAGAAATATGAAAAATGAAACGAAAGATTAAGCAAGAGTTAATTTTTTCAAACGTATCAGTTCAAGGACACACGAGGATTGCAAAAAACCGGGTGGAGCACTAAGGTATCCAGGATTGGAGGAGGAGGTTCGAACGTGCCAAAAAAAATCGTTGGAGGACTCGTAAAAAATACTTTTGTGCTGCAGCAGTAGCGTATGTAAATCCTGTCTGAGAAAAATATTCGACCGTCAACTTTCATCACCAACGCCGACACGAAATTTGGCTAAAGCCGAAAATGGTATTTATAGAGGGATGCACAGATGAGTTACAGCATCATGATTCATTTTTTTATGAAATACCAATATAGTCCTTTTAAAGTTTATGCCCCTTTATGTTATGGAGTGATGCACATTATATAGGAAAATGGTCTAAAATTAGCAGTTGGGATAGCAATTAAGTGATAAAACATGAGATTTCCAAAATAAATGCAAATTTCCTCTACACTATTCCTCTATACTTTTATGCAATACGTTCTCATCATTTAATTCCAACTTTTGCATACATATTATCATAATAAAAATCGTGTAATGCAAATGTAAGACTTTTGTCCGATGCAAATGCAGTTTGCAAAATAGCAGACACGCATAACTTGTACGATAATTGGTTACAACATTGTAGGCAAATTTCAAGTATCAACAATGCCTACGATTTTTATACAAACACTTTAACCCTTTCCTTTAATAATTAGTCGAAATACATTTTTATATATAATTTTGCAACTTGGCAAAGAATAGATTTTGATTAACAGCAACAACCATTTTAGCAGACGTTTGATTAAGATTTTGTAGGATATACAACTTTTTTTATAAAAGACATTTTTTCTCACATTCTTAAAATACTTACATACCTACTTGTCATAAACATGATTTTTATAGATTAACAAGTGTAACATAATACAGCATCAATTTATCAGTATTTTGCGTAACAACATCACTACTGCATTCACGTGCAAATATATTGGCCATATGATAAGTGTCCGTGGTATGTTTTCAGTATTAAGAATACTTGTATCGTCTTCCTATTAGCAAAATGCAATTTTGCCATTGTAACATCTAGAAATTTTTATGCGTACCTAGTTTTCGACATTTATCTTTCAAAGGCAGACTTGTTACTTGGCTTATTCGATATCTATTTCAAATAAAGTACGTTTATCCAGTTTAAACAGACTATTGCAAGTTGTGTGTAAAAAACTAAAATACTTACTGTAACTTGATGAAAATTATAAACTACATTTCTATTATGTACTACTTGTCCCGAAATTTTGTCCACTTCAATTATTTCCGGTTGAATTAAATAGCCAAAGAAAAGCAGTTGACAACTATTTCAAATAAATTTTATAATAAACATTATGAATTTGTTAGACGTTAGGCTGTGCCATGTTTGAAAATCTATATACATATCTACATAAATGACACTGAAAGCATACGCATAGTTTTGAACATATATCTACAAATGACAAATATAAATTTTACGTATCATGGTAAAAACATGTTTGACAAAGTCTTTTAAAGAGTATGACACAAGTATAGCACCCTTATACACGAAAATTAGTTGGTCGACAAGGTTCTTATTTCCTACAAAGCAAAGACATTTAATGGAACCTTTAATCACATACAATACTATAATCAGGTAATCGGTAGAATTTAATGATAATGATAATTACAATTATCAATGCAATATTGTGGTTAAACGGATGACGGAGGATTGGGTAGAGGTATGTATGCATTCGTTAACAACTTGAATAGCTAAATAGATATTTTTAGAGGGACCATGCAAGATTGGGATTTTCATGTCCAGCTAATTTAAAGTTATAATGTAATGGTTTAGTAACCTCAAAAGAAGCTAAAATGATGACGTGCAAAGCTTTGAAACAGATGCTGCAAAAAACATGTACTTGACCCACCCACCATTACTCATAATCACCATAACACAAAAAAAACATATTTTATAATGCTGTGCTACGTGCATGTAAGGTGACAGTTAGTCATATGTGCTACAACATGCATCATTAATTTTTATAGCACGTACACCAGAACATATTTAGATTTAAAAAACCTTATGGATAGCAACGATTTTAAATCATTCATACATTCACTCAATATATAGGGAATGCACGAACGGCCTTTTAGTAACTTATTCCATAAATAAAAGCTGTATGTAGATTCTAAAACACTTTGTTATTGCCTATAACTAAATTGAAAACTAATATAAGTCCGTTAATGAGTATTTAATGTTTTCAATTAACTAGTTCACAACCTATCCATCATAATTAAATGTTATACCGTCATGAATAATGCATGCTCACTTGTTTCGCGAAATTTTGACATTTTTTCACACATAGACAGAAAGCTACTAAAAATCATTCAAAATATTAAAAGAGTATAAAGCAACATTGTTCGACTTTCTGTTATTGCGTTTGGTAACAGAATTTCCATAAATAAAAGCTGTATGTAGATTCTAAAACGATTTGTTATTGCCTATAACTAAATTGAAAACTAATATAAGTCCGTTAATGAGTATTTAATGTTTTCAATTAACTAGTTCACAACCGATCCATCATTATTAAATGCTATACCGTGATGAATAATGCATGCTCACTTGTTTCGAGAAATTTTGACATTTTTTCACATATAGACAGAAAGCTACTAAAAATCATTAAAAATATTTAAAGAGTATAAAGCAACATTGTTCGACTTTCTGTTATTGCGTTTGGCAACAGAAAAAGTAGAGGGGCAGGTCAATAGGTAATCAATATTGTTAGAAAATGACCATGTGGTAAAATCATTGGAATGCCACCTGCCATCTGCCACCTATTACTCATGAATATATTCTGACGCCGCCTTCAGTATGTGGGATTCATGACTACAAAAGGTTGGGTTGTCGCTTTCTTTTCCTATAGAATTTTTTCTGTGTGTATGTTTCAGGCAGCCGATAGACATCTTTTTAAAACTAATGTTAGGTGTAATATGTAAGAAGACACGTAACCTGTAACCAAATTCGATGGATCAAATCAGCTATTAGCACCAAATGCATATATATTCTACTATGCTATCCATATCGAAACTTAATATATATATATGGCTAGGTGAAGAAAAGCGCAAACGCCTACGATGATTACATTTCGACTTTCTGCATCTCTAAACTCTGTCAAAAAGCATAGAAATACAGTCTGGGACTAGTTTGCAATTGGTGCTTCTACTACTTCCTGCTCATTTTCAAGCTCATTGATACAGCTTAAGGTAACATTTTCATACTAATTAAATTTCTTTATGTTAAGAAATGATAACAGCCAATACGTTACTTATTAAATACACAATTATCTATATCAATATTCATGCAAATTGTAGGTTTATGCTATGTTTCGTTTTTCTAGTCAGTTTTGCTTGATTCGTGATTTTCAATTTAGGAAAAGCGTCCTTCCTGTTGTGAATGGTGGCGTGATGACGATGAAGATGACGATGACAGGTCTTGATGATTCTCATCCATCCCGTCATCATCCGACATTTTGTTGACTCTTGTGTACTTCTTTGTAGATTCTTTATACCATCTATGCGATGCTGTCAGCAAAACGCATGAGACCACGAGGACACTTCCAAGATAACTGTACCAGTCTGGAGTGTCGTGAAGAAAGGTGATTTGAAAGAAGAAGGCTAGCACTATGTCAAACGTGCGAGTGACCGCGATTGGTAACGCATTCTCTGACTGGAGCGCCTTGGTCAGCAGAATTTGGCCCATGAAGCCACACAAGCCTATCCCAATACACTCTGTGACTCCCACCCAGGTGCGAGGCAACGTAAAGCCGTCCAGTGCAACAGTAAGCACTGCTCCGAAGGTAGCCAACACTGAACTAAACCAGAATACGACGACGCTGTAATGAACTTGCTTCAACTGTCGGAGGACAATGAACGCCAAAGCTGTAAGCATGGCTGCTGTAAGACCGCAAACAGTTCCCATAATGCCAGTCCATGTTCCAGTGGTCACAAAGTTGAACGACGGCTTGGAGACGAGTAGAACTCCAAGAAGGGTCAACGCAATCATGGACACATCAAACCAGCTGCAGACTTCTCCTAGACAGAGGCATGCAAAGATGCTGACGAATACTGGACTTGTGAATATAACCGTGGCAGCGTCAGCCAAGGGTATTAGGTGAATAGCGGCGAAACCCATGACTAATGCGACCGCTCCCAGAACTGCTCTAGCAAGGAGAAGAGATCTGCTTCCTGAAGGCCCTAGAAAGTTGTTTCCTGTCGAGATGACAATTGGAGAAACAAGAATTCCCTGAATGAGTCCCCGCACAGCGAGTAGCTCCATAGGATGAAGGTCAGAGATTTTAACGATGAGTGCACTTGTTGCAAAAAATACACATGAAATAGCTGCCAGTAATATTCCAANCTAGAAAGTTGTTTCCTGTCGAGATGACAATTGGAGAAACAAGAATTCCCTGAATGAGTCCCCGCACAGCGAGTAGCTCCATAGGATGAAGGTCAGAGATTTTAACGATGAGTGCACTTGTTGCAAAAAATACACATGAAATAGCTGCCAGTAATATTCCAATCGAACATTTACTCCTTGTGTTGTCAGATGACACAATAGTATCTTCATTCGTCTCATCTCGACTTGGGTCCACTTCCTTGATTAATGCTGTACTGGAACTTGTATCCCTTGAACCACTCTCTTTAAATGAATGCTTGCGAGATTGCTTCATCCTGTTTTTAGATGACTTGGCGGAGCGCATAAATTGGTGAAAGACATTCTGTTTTGGTGGAGGTCGAATTAGTAAGGGATCTTGGTCATGATCTTGATCCCCATCTCCACCCATTTCTTCAGTTGCAGACTGGAATGGGCTGTTGCTTGATCCTGGATCTTCATTTTCAATGGTGTCATCATCATCGTTTTCATTGTTGGATGAGAGCCCGATCAAAAACATTTTATTATTCTCTTCCGCAGTGTTGACTGGTAGCTTTGCAACATCATCAGTCTCGTAATTAGTAATGTTTCCAAAAATGTCCGAATAGTCTTTGGTAAAGTATGAAGGAAGTATCTTTTGTCCTTCTGAATATAAATTTTTCTGTCCTTCCGAGTATGAATTAACGATTGCAGCGGGGCTTAAATTAGAACTAAAGCTATCTGGTCCCCAGGTGTTGGTTCCAGGTGATGTCGCAGATGAGGCTGATACTGCTACACCATTTCTATAAAACTCAACGGGTGGTTTTAGAGACTCATTTGATTCAGGTGAATCATTTGATGGAGAATTACATTCAATATTGTAATTAGCATTTTTCCCATATGCATCTACAGAGGAACTGATTAAGTTGTACACAGGAGGATTTACATTTGACTCAAATCCACTTGGTTTCAATGGAGACACGCCATGTTGAACTTCGGACTGTACAAGGGGCCTCTTCTCGTCTGACTCAACATCCGATGACGAGTCGCATTTATCACAGCTACTATAACTTCCGTTGACGAGTGTGGTTTTCATGTTCAAAACAGTATGCCCCTTATGGTCCTTATTCTTAAGGGACTTGACGTCAGAAGCGACGTAATTCCTGCGACCATTGTAAGGACTCATTTCCGACTCTTCTGAAAATATTAAAGTGTAAGCCGATTTATCAATGCTGTCCAGCAGATTCATCTTAATTCAGTCTTCTGATTTTTTTCTTGATTTTCTTTGTAGAAATTATAACTTTGGATGAAGTAACTTCCTGTTCCGTTATCACTAGTTAACAAAACAGTGGAGAAGAGAAATTGGAAATGTTTACTTTTCATAATATACTCCAAAACGATGTGTACTCAAAAATGTACCCACCATAATAATATGTAATTCCAACGGAAAGTACTCTTCCTTCGTATTCAAATCCAATATAGCTTACGAAACCTCCTGTTGATATTCAGTAAATACATCATTATCTGAATCTCTTAGCTTTCATTGAGGCACTAACATTTTCATCAATACTTTAAATTCAATCTTACCAATCCCTTTAAATCCAGTGAAAATAAGAGGCCTCCGGTTTAAATACCAGTGTCAACAAAGAGTCTCCCTACTTAGCATAATCAAATCACAGTCTAGTAAGCAGTAATACATGTTCAGTTAGAACTTCTTTTATACAATAAAATTAATATATTCTAGTGCTTGTCAAATGGATATTTAACTGGAACAAATAAACATGGAGGGTTTTTCTAATTAGTGTAACTTTCAACTTTTAAAATGCTGTTTCACACGCTAATATTAAACCAGGGGATTGGAGATCCCATTTTCTCAAAAAAATATCTCTGTTCTCTTATCTTCCCCACCAATGTTTTAAGAGGAGATGTACAGTAGATGTTTTAAGACTGGAGAAGGAGTACACTGAAGCAAATTGAGCAATAAAAACCTCCATGACTTCTCCTGTCTTCTCATTCTCATACATTTTCTACCGTCTCTCCGTTTACAGAAACCAGTGAAAGTATTCATTGTGTGAAAGCCATGCTTGTTACGTGTGAGGCTCACTGGGAAAAGGAAAAATCAATAGAGCTCACATGTATTTATATCAAGATGGCCAAGAAATAGGAGAATGAGAAAGTTTTTCTTGTATACTCTTTTATTATACTATTACGTATTTTGATTATATGTAGCATACATACATATACATAGATGCACACAGTAAAAGTTACTTCATTGTCGTGCTATGATTATGCTACAGTGAATGGATGCATTAGTCCAGAGAGAGTGCTTTCACTTTGCTATCATCGCTTCTGTTGACACACACGATTGTGAAACTTATGTTGTGTGTTAAAATATATATAAATATACACGCTTTTAACACGTATTGCAATCATTTTGGCATCCCATAAAACTCTTTGTCCTCGGAAAGACATTATATGCCCTTTTGCACTTGATCCTTCTCGGGCTGTGGACCACATAGACAGTCTCAATCCTCGATGAAAAGACCATAAAAAGACCGGAATGATGACAGCTTTTACGGTGAAAAGGGCTTATGGTTTTATGGATTTATTGAGATTTTGTTTCGTTTTTCTGGAAACCATTTCTAGAGTTGCCAGACACATCGTTTAAGGTCATTTAAACTTTAGGACTCATAAACAATGCTTAGCGTAGTCCAATTTTAGAGTTGAATGCAGCCAGCTAAACATGTAAAATCGTATCTGGAATTTAGTACTGTATCATGGATCAAATTACATGCTTACAAGTAATTTAATACACTATTATTGTGGATGGATCCAGATTAGACTCATGTTTCCAGTTTATATTCCAAAGTGACCCCATTTGATATGTGTGGGTGGTATCCAATAAACAATAACGAGGACAGCTATCAGCTATCCCTAGGTCCTGTCACTAATTGTGTGACGTTGGAAGTCGTCGCAAAAAAGTTTCACTGTAGTTTTTACTAGGTCGAAGTGGATGATGTCTCCCTTTTAAGGCTGCTCTGACTAAACTATTCCATGCATATGTTTGTGTAAGAGATGTGAGACGATTTCAGCAAACATAATGATTTTAAACAGTTTAAACAATGGAACTTCCTACAATGGAGCTGGAGACATTTTAATGTATGCAGTTTGAGTTGCATGGTAAGTTTCTATGTACATAATCTGAATGTGTATGCCAATTACATCCATTTTCCCATGAAATTTTCAAATTAACAATTTGTTGCAAATTTACAAAAAACGTCTACTTTCAAGATTACTTTTAAAATACGTAAGATTTCAAGTGCGGCTAATTAAAAAATGACAGAAAATATATTGTTTCATAATTTTGCATTGTAAGTTGCAAAAACGCATTACTACGACAAACACCTCATAAAAATTCCCATTGCCACTTAAAATAGTTCATCTCCATAAGCCAATTCCTGTAATAAGCAGTTTTATGGGGAAGTTATGCAACCTTATTTGGGTTGTCCGACTAAATCTCTCAAGATATAATCTCTCTTTGGTCAAAAAGTCTCTGGTAAAATGTCTCCAAAGCAAATCATCTCCGCAGCAAAAGCTCTCCATTACAAAGTCTATCAAGCTCTTTATTTAACACCATTTCAACACGACATGACTAAATTTTCTGTTTTTACACTTTTGTGCTAAACTTGAGCAAACCGAGTTAAATTTTTTACTTCAGAATACAATTTATGTTTTCGAATATATCTTCTGCAAGGGTTTTTATGTAAATTGTGGTATATATTTGCTAATTCGTAATGTGCAAGTAGGTATAAATATGCATATAAAGGAGGCGTTTTTAGGAGGGAGGGAGGTTTCCTTAGGTTAGATATTAAATCTCTATTTCCGTGAACTTGTTGGGTTTAGGTTGGTCATTTAAACTGGTTTTCTTCGTTTTGGTTAAGCTGGATATTAAAACTGCATTTCCTTGGTCCTCTTATGTTAATTTGAATAAAATCAGTACTCCTTAGGATAAGTACTCCACTTCACATCACAGACCTATATCGCATAATATGATGTCACTCGCATTCACTTTGCATGAAAAACTGTCACGTTACACTTGGCGGGATGCCAAGAAGAAAGTTGTACGGACAATGCAGTAGGTTGGTTACAAGTTTATTTGTATTAGATTTAAATATTTAAAATTAAGCCTGTACACTGTTTTTAACTTGAGATTAGGTTTAGCTTGCTTCCAAACTAACCTAATCACAAGTTGAATTAACAATGTACACAATCTTTGAACGCAATTCTTGTTTTAGGTTTTCAACCTAACCTAACCATTAATATAAATTTCTACCTTTGGGTAATTTTGATGTGGGATGAGGTTTTATTAAATGATGGGGGCTGGATGTTGGATGCTGATATATGGGGACTATATTAGTGGGAACTGGGCGCTAGCTTAAAATTTTTAACTATTATTATGTGCTTAAAAATGTGACTTGATTTAAAGTGTATTTTGTACCCAAAAACCAAACGTAATTTGCCCCAGTATACCTTACAAATGCAAAAGGGTGAAATGTAGTTGTGTCGTGTTGAAATAGTGTCAAATAAAGAGCTTGATAAATTTTGTAATGGAGATCTTTTGCTGCGGAGATGATTCGCTTTGGAGACATTTTACCTGAGACCTTTTGACCAAGGAGAGATTGTACCTTGAGAGATTTAGTCCTAACATCCCATATTTGAACCCACCAATTCCAATTCATTCATCCATACATTCTTGTCGTCACATTGTATACAGCATATCCATTTTCCTCTAGACTACACTCACCAAAAGGATGTGAAGCAGAGTATTTAAATGATGTTACGGAAAATTAATTACTTTATTACATCTAGCGTAAGCAAGTTACAGATATTTAATTTAGTTGCTGCTACAAACACAAATTGTCGTCGTCAACATGGAAAAATGCAACTCATTACATTAATATGATCACAGAACAGCAGATGGTGATAAATGGTACATGGTAGTAGTAGAGTGTTTGTAACTGCTGTCTATCGCCATAAATCATCTCTTAGGAACTGTTGTGGCCATTATATTTTTTGTTATGCAGTTTACTTTATCGGATATTACTTTGAAAAGTTCATATTCGTAAAAGCGTAATATGCCATTAATGCACACATACATAGATTGATATTGGTGCATTTATCATTCAAATATGAAACAAATTTTGCAGAAGAGCACTTCAAATGACAAAGAATGTGCATTACTGCAGCTTAACCCGAGTCGCCTTTACTTTTATTTGTGATAATGGCGAATGTTCTCATTAAACTGTTATTTATATTATATCTAGTAACATTTCAACATACAAAACTATGTAGCTCTGATATGAGAATCATTTCGTTGTAATGGTCGAGGGAGCTACTTTTTAACAGTGGAATTATTCTACTGATGATTTATATAAACTTGTGTGCTGCTTGTACATTTCTTTATACTATTGACGTGTGAGTGATATGAAAGTTTCATCGGAAACAAGAAACAAGCATTTTTGTGCAAACGACCAATGATAGATTTTCCTCTTTCCTTATTAGAGACACATTATAAGACTTTTAAAACATCTATTGCAACTTTTGGAATAGTATGGACATATAGTGTCATGCATTTGCATATTATTCTAACATATTATGTGCAAGTTCATGTATGTATGTGCGTGTAGAATAGAGTAATTTGTAAATTGTTTCATTTGCCGGTTTCAATATTATCAGTTTCTTTTTTGCGGTTTGCTTTTCTGCTTATTTAATTTATTTCGGCATACATATGGAAAATGAGTGACGAATTTTCAATTTGCATTTGAACAAATTGATTTTATGAAATTGATGGTGCAGTATTCAAGCGTTCTTCAGTGAGAAATTAGGACACAATCTCTCGAGTGTATATCTACTAATGGAGTTGCCTTATGTGCTTTGGGCTTTGTCAAGTCAAAAATGAACGTTCAAATGTCAATATGTATGCATGAATATTGCGAAACAATTTATCTGCATGGAGACAATTTTATTTCATGATGAGAGAGCGTATTACGGCGAACCTGATCGTATTCGATATTTGCATGGTTGGTTTGCATCTTGTACACTTTTTAAGTAATGAAGCACGTAATGTATGCATTCCAATTCAAATTTTATCTTTTTCCAAAGCCGCCTTTCATAGTAATTTATTATCAGCAATGCCAGCTGTAATTCAAATGCAACTTATTTTCAGTAAAAAAATAAATATAATCTGAAAGCAAAGTACAAGCACACACTTGAGTTCAAAATGCGTGTTTGCTCATGTTTATCTTGCGTTAAATCAATGAAAGAAATGAAGCATGTCTGGAAGTTTTTTAAAAACAAACTTGTAATCACATTAAGATGAACGTAATGTAAATACCATTAAAAACGCATCTTCTGGATTGTTCATATTTAGACCGAAAACGCCATGCATA